>ML682021.1:3929181-3997307 GCA_007922195.1 Podocnemis expansa | reverse complement strand
GAGCACTTTCAATCAATCAGGTCATCCTGGGACACTGGCCTCTCTCACTGGCCCTGGGGCTGTCTGTTTCAGAGTCCTGCTTCCAGGCGGGAGTGGCCAATCAAAAGACCCATTCACTCTCAGTAAGGGGCTATCAGTCCCCTTACAGAGAGAACAACATCTGGCCACTCGAGTGTTAATACCCAAATTTAAAGTATTAACTTGGAGCAAGAATAGCTGACGAAGGTCACCTCAGTACAATAGCATTGGAATAATTTTTACAGTGGGGGTATGGAAAGCCACTGAACAAAACAGTAAACACTGTATGTGATGAAAACCACTTCAAGACAGGGAGTGCTGCCATGCCTCCACAACCGCTAATTGCAACACCCCTGTCTAAGCAGTTAGGATTGGTATCTTAGAGCTGAAATTTATATTGGGGCAGGGCAGCTGGGAATCCCATAGCTGTGATTATTCCTACCTAACCACAGTGTCTGCATTCTGCTTGTGTGCAGTGGAGAAGCCAGCTATTTATGTCTATCACCGGTGTAGGTTCTATAATGTCAGTAGCTAGTGGATCCACATTGTTATGCCTAATGTTTAAAGATAATGCTGGCATCATGATTCTGCAAGTGAACTTTTAAAAAGCAAAAACCCTGAAGAAAATTAAATTCCTATGTGAAAAGTCATCCTTAGGCTCTGAGGAAAGACTTGAAAGGAATTGTTCAGCCATTTTGTAACTATTTGTAGAGGTGTGTCCCTTCATGGAGTCAATAGTACAGTTTATCTCCATGATTAATGCTGCTTTATTTTAATATTATTACATTTTATATGTATATAATATTTTCTTCCAATAGCAATGTGGTGCTGGTTTAATTAAATTTGGAAAAGGGCAATGCCTGCCAGTAAGGGCAATGATGCATGTCTTCCGCAAGACTGATCATTATTTTAAGAGCACTGTGTGCTTATATAATGAGCCTGTGTACCTTCAAAGGTTGGCAATGCCAACAGAGGAAAAAAGGCATTTTCTTGAGTTTCCCAAAGCAAAACACTTGAACAGGAGCAGAAAAACAAATTCATGATTGAAAAAACAAACAAACAAAAGTTGTACTATTAACTTGCAACCAAATCTCTGTAAAAGACTTCTAATATAAAGAGTATCCATCCTTGTTTTTGAAATTTACTGTATGTTGTATATGTATCAAGGACTGAAAGAAGAACGCTTCATCATTGAGACAGATAGTACTAACATACTGAATTATTAGAGAGCAAAGTTCTATCACTGAACTATTCCCAGGCTTCAATATGTTCTTTCAGGAAAATATTATCACATACAAGAAAAAGCACCTAACTACTTAGATTGTAAAATCTTTGGGGGCAGTGATTGTCTTTTTTGGTTTGTATTTGTACAGTGCCTAGCACAATGAGCTCCTGATCCAAGACTGTGGGCTCAGGAGTTCTACAGCAATACAAATAATAATGTAAAGAAAGTAAATACTCTGATTTTCCCAGGGCTGTGAGATAATTGGATACCATGTGCAGTAATAACTTGGAAACTATAAGGGAATGTATTCTTCTCAATAAGGAAAATGCAAGTTCATAATAAATCTCAGTGGTTTCAGTTCTCAGGATTTTTTTTTCAGTTCTGTTTCATGTGGGTGTGTAGACGAATTTAGGAGTGGGTGGAGGTTGGCATCCTTCCCTCAGTGTCAATATTGGAGGGAGGCCACACCTCCTGGCTACTCTATCCTGTGGGAACAACTTCTAATGGAGAGATTAGCAGTTCCTGGAACTCCCCAGCCAAATATGGAAGTCTGAAAGTCATGGGCCCTACATGGGATGGGGCAAATGGTCAGTTTAGAGTTCCTGACCCTCAGGCAGGGTGGGGGAAGCAGGCAGTCTAGAACCTATAGCAAAAAGGATGATTCCTCAGATAGGTGTCTTAGCCCAGTGGGGGTATATGCCACTTCAGGGATGTCATGGCAGAGGCAATGGGAGACAGGGAGATGCAGGGCCACCCAACTCTGCTGCCTCCCAGCCCAGGTTTCTAACAGTAGTGGTGTTTCACCAGTCTCAGCAGCGTTCCAGCTGAAACATGCTGACCTATGCTCCAGGACAAGCACAGCCCAGAATGCGATCGGCTATCTTTGTGCTTCTTCCTGCCCCACCCCAATGTGTACCTGAGTCCTAGGGTTGTCCTCCACCTTTTTGAAGCACACAACGAGCGATAACTCCAGCAGTTCCTCAGTATTGGGCATCATTGGTGACTAGTAATTAATGGCCATTGCTGGAATGGCAGGTGTCTCTGGCAGTCTCAAGAGGCGCTGTCTCCCTCAGTGTCAGCGGCTCAGCTGAGATACCAGGCCCACGTGTCCTGTTTCTAGTTCCTGGCCCACTTCTCTGCTTCTGGTCTGGCAGGTGTGGACTTCTGTGTTCCACCCACTAGGGGGTGGATGGTCCTTCCTCAGTATCACACCTCCTGGCCAGGGGCATTGCTGCCCCACAGAGGGACCCGGGACACTGGCCCAGGCCCTGATCCCGGCCCGCAGACCCCGCTCCCAGCCTGCAGGCCATGCCCCTGGCCGGGGACAGGGCCAGATGGTGCCGTGTGCAGCCGCAGGTACCTGGGACCCGCATCCCCAGCTGGGGATGGGGCCAGGAGCAGCCGCGGGTGGCTGGGCCCAGAATCCTCAGCTGGGGACGGGGCTGGGAGCAGCTTCCGCAGCCGTGGGCAGCTGAGCCCCGGATCCCCGGCTGGGGACGGGGCTGCTGTGGGCACAGGCGGCTGGGCCCCCGATCTCTGGCCTGATTGGGCCGGAGACCGGGGAGGGGCCCCTGCCAGACCCAGGGCACCGGTGCTGGGATTCGGGGCATGTGCCCCGTGTGCCCAGCGCCATCAACGCCCCTGCTTCTGGCTACATGATCCTCTTCCCCTTTGACTAGTTTCAGGTCAAAACAAGCCCAAAAGCTCATAGTGAAACCTGGTATTCATGTTAAAGTTTAGGTTGAAATGTTTCACGACCAGTACGGGGTTTATAGCAAACACCATTAGCTGGTTCAGATTCATTCAAAACTTAGTCTATGTGCACTTGAATTTTGACCGAGGTTGGCAGAAAACTTCACAGACATTAGGCTATGTCCACACGTACAGTGTCATTTCAAAATAAGTTATTTCAAAATGAAAACCTTATTTTGAAATGACTTATTTCAAAATATTTTTTTTTTATTTTGAAATAAGGGAAATCATCAAATCAAAATAACATGCCCTGTGTGTGGACATGCTATTTTGATTCAGGAGGGGGCAGCATGGGATGTGTGGCAACATGGCCGGCTCACTGGATCATGTTGGTGGCCATGTTGCCAGCCATGTTGCCAGCCAATCGCCTAAAAACACAAACTGACCTCCCCTCCTCTGTCCATTGTGACTCCCAAGAACTTGTGAGAGAGATGGCTATGGGTGCTCCTGGGCTCCCATACCATCCTCGTGCACTTGGCAGACCTGCTGTTAGCCTGCAGGGTGCTGCCTGCTGTGGGACACACTTTCCCTGAGCCCGATGAACCCAGAGCTGAGCCCTGGACCATTGTCTCAGTGGCTCTCATAGCACCAGTAGCTCCCCGTCCCCCTTCTGTGCCACAGCGCATCTGGGCACTGGGCACCAGCACAGACTGGTGGGAGCGGGTTGTCCAGGGAACCTGGAGCAACAAGCACTGGAGGAGGAACCTCCAGGTTAGCAGGGAGACCTTCACTTACCTCATTGCTGAGCTCACCACAATCCTGCACCGAAGGGACATGGTGATGAGGGCAGGCATCCCCGTGCATAAAAGCGTGGCCATTGCTCTCGGGAAGATGGCCACTCCCGAGTCCCACAGGTCAGTTGCCCAGCTCTTCAGCATATAGAGAAAGCGTGGCCACCATCAGGGAAGTGCCACTGCAAGTCACCCACACCATCAGCATGGTCCTGCTGCCATGCCTCGTCACCCTGGGAACACTGGAGGACACCATCACCGGCCTCACCACCCTGGGCTTTCCAAACTGTGGGGGGATACTCAATGCCACCCACATCACCATGTGAGCCCCACCACACAGCCCACTCTCCCATTCTGCCCCAGCCAGCCCCCACCCAACCCACCCATACCCTGAACCCAACCCAATAAAACACTCAAGAACAATTGATAACATGGGTGAACTTGTTTTATTAAAACAAACAAGGGGATCAGGGAAGGTGGAGCTGGGGAGGCAGGAAGGGTCGAATGGGGGCACAACTGGGGCACTAAACTGGGACAGGGGATGTGGGGTGGGGGTTTGGGGACAACTGGGTGGGCATATTAGGGGGGAGCAAGCCCTGGGGCATGGTCTGCAGCCCCATGACCTTCTCCAAGGCATCCCTGGGTCCTGGGATGCTGGCAGCGATGGGCAGCTGGGTGTCTAGGAGCAGCGGGGTCTCTCTTCTGCTGGGGGCAGGGTGTGCCCCAATGCGCCAGACCACAGTCTGAATGTACTCCTGGGCCATTGCCTGGCACAGAGGGCGGTTGCCTGGTGTTCGAATGCCGTCACCTGGTGCTCCATCACCTTTGCCTGCCACTCTAGGGCTGCTATGACACGGTCATCGCTGTCAGCGGCACACTGGAGCTGCTGGACAGTGGCATCCTGGCACCTGCTCTGCTCCACGCGCCAGGCCCGGGATGACTCTTTATCTTGCTGGATGAGCTGGAGCATGCTGGCCAGGACGTTGTCCTGGGTCTGGCAGGCTCTCCTCCTGCACCTGGTGGTCATCGTCAGGCTCCCAGGAGAAGGCCGGCGGGTGTGCGGACGAGCTGCAGGGCAGAAGTGATAACAGTTAGCGTCAACCTACTGGCCTTGGTATGTGCAGCCTGTGAGCTGCAAACACCCCTGCCCTGACAGCCAGCAGATTCCCAATCTGTGTGCTGTGTACACTGCACTCGGGCACATGGCCTCGTGGCCCACGGTAGTGAGCTGTCCTCGGCAGCATGTGGCCTGGGCAGTCTCCAGTGGCCATATGACAGCAGTGCTGCCTGCAGGCTGTCTGCCCTGCATGCTGCCACATCTGCCTATTGCCAGCCCTGTGTTGAGGGACCCTCATCCTGTTTGGACACGGGACCTGTCTCCACATGCCTCCCTACCAGCTACATCCACGGGAGAGCCTGTGCACCCCACCCCCCGGGCTCGAGCCTGAGCCCCACCGTCCCAGAGCTGTGCCCCCCTCAGGACCCATGCCCTGCACTCCTGGGCCTCCCTGCCTGGCCGGGGGTGGGGCACTCACTGACTGGGATGCCTGATGTCCGGTGCAATGTCCCCTGCAAGGCGGCTGCCTCCTCCTCCTCCTCCTTCTCCGGCTTCTCCTCAGGGCTGGTGGTTCGGTGGTCCCCTTCCGGGATCAGCTGTGGGCTTGCAGGTGGAGAAGTGCTGGGCCAGCTGCTCTCGCCCACCTCGATGGGTTCCTCAGCCTCTGAGGGGGCCCCCTCTGGCTCCAGGGATGTGGCGATGGTGCAGGCCTCAGCAGAGTCCCTGGGCTGAGATGGCAGACCACTGGGCTCCTGGCCCAGGAAAGCAGCCACCTCCTTGAAGAAGAGGCAGCTGGTGGCAGCTGCTGCCCCATGGAGCTGCCTGGCATCCCTGGCTCAGGCATACTCCTGGCAGAGCCCCTTGACTTTGCTCGAAGTCATCGTGTGCCAGGGCCTGGGCGATATCAGTGTAGACGTCCATGTTCCGGTGGCATGCCTGGAAACATGCCCTGATGTCTTCCCCTGACCAGATTCTGAGGAGGGCGAGGGTCTTTTCATTGGTCCACATTGACCCCCGGAGTCACCCCTGCGCCCAAGCACCTCGAGCCTCGGCGATGCTTGTTGTGCTCAGCCTGGCAGCACAGGGACCAGGCTGCAGGGCACTTCCTGGCCCCTGAGCACCCTGGGAGGAAGAAGGTCAACTCGCGCTGGAATTGAAATAGCCGTTGATTTGAAACAACGTGTCTGAACGCTGTTGTTTCAAAACAAACGTTTCGAAACAACAGCTATTTCGATTTGGTGCGAGGTTTACTGGTTTTGAAACAACAGCCATTATTTTGAAACGATGGAGTCCTGTCGTTTTGAAATAATGAAATGTCGTTTGGACATGCCAAGTTTTATTTCAAAATAACAGCTGTTGTTTCGAAATAAAACTCTCATGTGGACACAGCCTTAGTGAATGTGGCAGTCAGAGGGGGGATATGCTTGCTCAATGGTGTGGGCACTCACTTAGGGCTTGGGAGATCTGCATTCAGTTTCTTGCTGTGTCACAGATTTCCTGTATGATTTTGAACAAGTCATTTAACTTCTTTGTGCCTCAGTCCTCTGTCTGTAGTATTATCTCCATCTGTAAAATTTTATCTCATCAGAGGGTTGTTAGGAAAATTACATCAGGGATTGTGAGGTGCTCAATCACAATGGTGGGATGCTTGTGTAAGTACTTTTTATATATAGTTTCTAAAATCCATACACCGTCTCTATGCCATGTCATGAACTTTTCTGTATGAAAACATGGGATCTAAACTAAACCCGTCTTTGGAAACCCAACTTTCTGATGCATATATGGTTCTAAGATATAATAGAAAATGTAAGTACAATATTAAGGAATTTTAACCATTTATATAGCTTCAGTTTTATTATTTCAGGTTTCCTAAAACATTTAAAACTGTAACTGGAATATATACTAAATTTAATCTGGAAACCAAACTAATGAAAATGTATTTTAGTTAAGCCAAAAAGTGCAAGGATATTGCTATATCTAAGTAATTTAATTGTTTGTAGATTTTGATATCAAATCTCCGGGTGATCCCAAAGTTAGGTGCCATTAACTTGAGCTTGTCACCCCTTCTCATACAAAGCAAAAGAATTCATTGTTTTGTTTAAGGATGTGAACTGGCTGAAACTTTTAAAGCCAAACCTGATGCTCATGGCTTGTAACAAAAACCTCAGGGGGCAGGAGGGGACCCAACTTCACACAACTTCTCAAATTCACACAATTTTAGATTGATCATGCAAGGTAATTGTTTCCACAAAATTTGCTTGATGAGGCTGACTGGAAATTTTGGCATACCATTTGGGACCAAGTGAAAGTCCCAGGCACTGTAGAACAAAAAATATGTCTGCAAGTAATTTCAAGCTGATGAACCTTGATGAACTTTAAGTGATCTGTTTTAAACTGTTACTAAAGTTTTACTCTTCCATGTGTCCCTTTTCACCATGTGCTCTAAGGTACAGTTTGTCAGCTTTGCCTCTTCTATTTATTGCTTCTGTGTTTTGAGAAGTGTTTCTGTCTGTCTGTCTCTGTCTCTTTCTCCCTTTTGTTCATCTCCTTGTTAGATGAGATATAATGCAGGATTAGCCAAATAGTTTCAGAGGAACAAAAAAATGACCTTTATAAAAACAGAAGTTTGGAGAGGGAATGGAGTGGTTGATTGTGGTCATCAGCTCAAGCAAGAAAAATTGGTGTAATTTAAAAGTCAGTTGCTTAGGCCCCACAATATCTAAAGAAGTAAATGGGCCCCAATTTTATCATAGGTTAACATTGGTTTAGGAGTTTAACTTTTTAAATTTAGATTTGAATTGGAAAGTGAAAGCAATGAAAAGAAATGGGCATTAGGCTTCACAATAGGCCTGCTATGTAATTAAAAGTGTGCTTGTTCTTCAAAGGATGTCTGAAAAATACACTCTTGTAAGATAAAAAATACACTATCCAAAACATAGATATAAAAATACAATATCTCAAAAACACACTAATGTAAGGAGAAAATAAACACTAAAGTGGGATTTTGAAAAACAGTCAATGTTGACCAAATCTAGCTTCCATTCAAGTCAACTCTCATAATTCTATAAAATACATATAGAGGAAAGTCACGGAAGTGCAGCTAGTTTTGAGCCAGAATTTGTCAGCTGTTGAAAAACATACAGAAAACTTGAAAACCGTTTATGACGGAAAGGAACTATGAAAAATGTCTGAGAAGTTTAGGTAGGCAAACCTAATTAATCAGACTGGATTTTGGCCGGATCAACCAGCTTAATACTGCTTATCAATGGTACTACTCACTTCGCATTTCCTTTAACTCATGGAGTAGCATCTCATTTGGGATCTGACCTGGACTCTATTCAAGTCAACAGAAAGGCTCCCCTTGTATTCAGTGGGCTTTGGCTCAGACCCTTTTAAAATCTGTTCTGGAGTAAAAAATTCTTTGTGACACTAGAAAGAATTATTTTACATCATATGCTGATAGCCATGTGATGAAACCACCAGGAATATGTCCTACCAAAACCTGGCAATCCTACCTCTGCCCAACCCTTTTCCAAATGTGTCTCATGGTTTCAGATATTCACTTCAGATCTAGAATTTTTAAAACTGATGAACATAAGAATGCATGGGCTTTGATTTTTAAAAATATCCCTAAAGAAAGGATAGAGATTTTGGCTGCTTTGCGACATTGGATTCATATATTACTAGAACAAGCAATATTTTAGTCTTTACCTCAGGAATCAAATTGTGAAGGTTAAAGGACTTCCTCCCTCAGGTCTATAAGAATGTTCACCGGCAGGATTTAAAAATAGGCAAGTGATCAAAAAGTTCTGGGATATGAAAGATCATGTTAATTTCAGAGGTTACAGGATATACATGGTTAAAAGAGATCAGTTCAGAATGATTACTTGAACTGCTCCTACTCAGGTTAAAAGATAAAAGAAAGAACATAAGGACTCTCCCAGAAATTTATTTGGACTTTATCCAGTAGTATAGGCACATGAAGCCAGGTTGGCCCTAAATTCTAATACATAGGAGTAAATAGGTAATCAAAGGATTGAAGAGAAAAACACAGGGAGATCTAAGCATTAAACATAAATCTAATAGGGTGATTTATACTGCTGGTTTATTGAGATCATCGATAAAGGAATAACTTGACTAGATGGTGCTCTCTGGAGTCATTAGAGCTTTTATTAAAATTATATCATGGAGTATCAATGGCCTCAAAAGCAAACCCCACAATTGGAAATTTAAGAATTATTTAGCACAAATAGATTTTTTTAAAAAGAAACCTGACTTTCCAAAGATGAATCTTTGTATTTCTCAGGTTATGGATTTTGTTCTGAAGGAGCTGTTCAGAATGCTAAGGTAGGCAGACTAGTTGGTGCTCTATCCCTTTTTATGCCAACTAAATTAAATTATATATTTAATATAATAGCACCAGATAATCCCTAACTTCAAGCTTATAGTATTTCTTTCTCAGATAACAATATTTTAGTTGCCTTGAATGCTTATTCACCTCTCTTGGGTTCTCCTATTATAATAACCATATAGATAGAGCTAGAGATATAGCTAGAGTCTCTTATTGAGATGCTGACTGGAAATTATCCATCAGCAAATTTTATTTTTTTAAAGATAGTTTAATGCTCAAAAGGGTGAGAGGATGAGGAACTGTTAAATCTGTCATAGTACATTTAAAGACAGGTTTTTTGCCTTCCCTTAAGAAATTCTAAAGATAAGTTATAAATAAGCAGACTGGAAATTTTTGGGCATTTTGGATAGACTACCCTGGGAGTTCTAAATTGTAAGGGCAGTGATATCATAGTGGACCATTTCATTTACGCATCTCGTAGAGGGGGGCCTGTGACTAACTATATTGTAGTTCCAATTTTAAGTTGGCCTTCTCCCCCACCCTAATTAACTAACCATTAGTTCAAATTAACACTTTTTGACCTTCTTCCTCCCAAGGCGCCTTCCTCTTTCTACATAATGGGTGGGGGCATGGCCCTTCTTGGGGGGTCATCTTGTCACACCTCCTATGGTGCCCCTCTCCTAATTTGAACTAGCAAGTCCTGTCCATGGACATGCTAGTTCCAATTTGTTTCCTAGTGGGGCCATGTTAGTTTGAATTAACTTTTAATTCAAACTAGTCATTATTAGTTCAAATTAATTAGCTTGAATTAACTTAATCCAAACTAACCTTCTAAGTGTAGACATAGCCATAGTGATAATTAACAACTCTAGATTAGTTTTTCTCTCCCAATTCCATTTGGTTCCCCATAGGACAATATTCCACTTCTAATTGGGAATCCTTACATGCAAGATGATTTAAGTGGTATGTATTGACTATAACAAAAATTACAGAGACTTTCCTTTAGTTATCTGCTATGGTTAAAAAATCAGGTTTTAGATCGTAGTCGTGTGATTCTACCCCTTAATGTGTTTAATGACATTTTTTAACAATAGCAGGCTTATTTAACTACCAGAAAGGGTTATTTTTACCTATTGAAAGATAAAAGAACTTGATATGATACAGATTGCTTTGGTCATTTAAAAAAAACCCCAGCTACAGGTTTTGGCTAGGGATTTGGAAAGATAGGTCATTGGATTCAAGTTTTAGAAAGCTTTATAAAATATAACTGGAAAAGAAAAAGTTGGATCAGATGGTACTGCAGAAGGAATTTGAATTTGTTTCCAAAATGAAAATGCTGTATATTTTTAGAAATTGGTAACAATGAGTTCCAAGAAGATTGAGTAATATTGAAGCTCTGATCCCCAAATATACTTGTGAGGAATATTCTGTGTATTTTACAACGGGTATTCCATGTATCATTTCTTTTGTATATTCAGTTCATGGAGCCTCCATTTCCAGTTTCCTTCTAGAATGGTCTGCAGTATCAAATAAGGAAGTTAAAATCCTAGTCACTCAACAATGTTGTAATGTGTTAGAGGAGGACTTACTCATGTGGAAGTATTTAAGGAGAATATTGACTGGCACTTGTTTTGTCTCAAGTCTTCTCAAATATAAATAATACAGGGATTTTTCCCTCAGGCTGGGCTACCAATGTTATCATTACACTTTATAAAAAGGAGCATAGAAGAGACCCAGTGAATTACCTCCCAATGCATTTATTGGATGTGGCCTAAAAAATAGGTAGTAGATAATTTTTGGTGAGATGGGAGGATTGTGCAGAAAAAAGATTTAATTTGCTGAAGAACAGATTACTAGCCCCTATCCTTTTTAACTTTTATATTAATGATGTTATTTTAGCATTAAAAGGATTATTATTTTCCCTCTAAAATTATGGATCATCTGTTGTCTGTTTTAATATCACAAAAGCCACTATGTTTGATGGGCTTTTTAACAGTGTTTTGTTCATACTGTCATGGAGAGGGCTTCTTGATAATTTATTCTAGAATTAAAGTAATTGGTTTTTTGTCAAAGCCAGAGGATGTATAAATGGAGGATCAATGAGCAATCTGTAGAGTCACTTAACTCTTTCACTATTTGCTATTATTTTCAGAGGAAAAGTGTCCATTCCTACATTGTATTTCTGATTTCTATTCTGAATAAGCAAAGTCACTCCGCCCTGAGATGGACACTATGAACGTTAAGTACGCTTAGTGAAAAACTAGGATTTCTAAAATGGTGCCCTGGCAAAGAAAGAGCCAGGAACGAGTGTATGGGTCAGCAGAATCATAGCTCAAAGGTAAATGACAACAGTGAGTGAAAGGTTAGTGGCCACTAACCATGTGTAGTAAGTAGTCTTTTAGCTGAGCAGCCAGCTGGTCTGAACCCAGTCATAGTGGTCAGAACTTGTTTTTCAGGTCAGAGCTCTCCTTCAGAATTTGGAGGAGATGGTTAAGACTGAGCATGTGGGAGTGAGGTAATTGCTTCTAAGAATAGCAAGTTATGTAAAGAGAGAGCTAGAAAGTAGCATAAAAGGCCAGTTTTGGAGTCTGGAGTCTGCATCTGAGAAAGAGAGGGGTATTTTATAAGAGCTGGGAAACCAGCATCAGAACACAGGAAATGTGGTTCAGAGAGAAAGAGAGAAGAAAACTGGAGTGGAGCAGTGCTGACTGACCAGGAACTGAACAACAGTAGCAGTGATTTAAAAAAAACAAAACAAAACCTCTCAAAGGACCTAAAGATTAAGCTTAATATTGTTTTAATTATAGTTTAGTATAAGTATAGGATGGGGTAATATATAGGGTCTGTGTGTGTGTTGATAAAAATGTGTACAATTCTGTTGTTAGTTGCAACATATCTGTGTAAACTTTAAAACACTTTAAGATCTGTCAGAAATTCATTGCAAACTGGCCATTTACCACAATTTACTTTGCTTAGGGTATGTCCACACGTATCTTTTAAATTGAAATAACACCAGTTATTTCAATTTTAAAAAGATTAGGTCCACACAATGTTTTCTTGTTTTGAAATGATGAGCTCCGTCATTTTCAAAACAAGAGATGTTATTTTGAAATAGCTTAAACCTACTTTAATTCGAATCGTCTGTTAAAACAAAATGGTTATTTCGAAATAATGTCATTTGAACTTGTTATTTTGAAATAACTGTTATTTCAAATTAACACTTTTGCCCTTCTTCTTCCCAGGGTGCCTTCCTATTTCTATATATTGGCTGGGGGCATGGCCCAGGGAGGGAGCCATGGTACCACACGTCCCATTGTGCCCCTCTCCTGATTCGAAATAGCAAGCCCTGTGTCTGGACTTGCTATTTCAATTTGAGGTTTTTGCTTATTTTGATTTAAGTTAATTCAAAATAATTTTATTTTGAATTAGCTTATTTTGTATGAACTTATTTTGAAATAAACGTCTACATGTGGAAATAGCCTTTGAATCATTTAAACTATATGCTAGTGCATTTTAAATTCTCTTTAACTGCAATAAGAAGTGGTCTTACAGGGATTTTGTGCCTTTTTTAGGATTCTTATATTGTAGTAGGGATTGTTAGTTACATCAATAAAAAGGCAGTTTAGGAAAGAATACTATCTGTGTCAATTACTTCATTAGAAGGTTATGCTCTTGTTCTTTAGTATTTCCTTAACAACCCTGGTAAATTTTACCCTGGGAAGAACAGACTAAGGGGACAATACGCAGGTTGTTATAGCAGCATCCCAAATTTCATTTTTTTGAGTAACTATCAGATATTTGCAAAACCATTTGTAGGGCAAGTATATTCAAATACCAAAAGAGAGAACCTTAAAATCAACACAATCTATGTTATGTTTTACCTGAACTCATTCAGGCAACTTAATTGCACCAGCAGTTATAATGTTTGAGGCCAAGGTATGTATTCACATTTTATATGTTGTGAAAATATGAGGATGGAAGGATCCCAAGGGATTGGAAGTGATTGACAATTGATTTCTTAGAAAGATTCTTGGTCTACCACATAATATGTCATAGAATCATAGGGTTGGAAGGGACCTCATAGGTCATCTACTCCAACCCCCTGCCAGAGGCAGGACCACTCCCACTAAACCATCCCAGTCATGGTTTTGTCCAGCCGGGCCTTAAACACCTCCAAAGATGGAGACTCCACCACCTCCCTAGGCAGCTCATTCCAATGCTTCACCACTCTCCTAGTAAAAAAGTTTTTTCTAATATCCAGCCTCGACCTCCCTAACCGCAACTTGAGACCATTGCTCCTCGTTCTGTCCTCTGTTACTACCAAGAACAGTCGAGCTCCATCTTCCTTAGAGCATCCCTTCAAGTAGTTGAAGGTTGCTATCAAATCCCCCCTCAATCTTCTCTTCTGCAGACTAAATAAGCCTAATGCTTTCAGTCTTTCTTCATAGGGCTTGTGCTCCAGCCCTTTAATCATTTTGGTTGCCCTCCTCTGAACTCTCTCTAGCATGTCCCTGTCCTTTTTGTAGTGGGGAGCCCAAAACTGAACAGAGTATTCTAGATGTGGCCTCACCAGTACAGAATAGAGGGGAAGGATCACATCCCTTGATCTGCTGGTAATACTTCTTTTGATGCAGCCCAGTATGCCATTGGCCTTTTTGGCCACAAGAGCACACTGCTGACTCATATCTAGCTTTCTATCCACCATGACCCCCAGGTCCTTTTCTACACTGCTGCTACTTAGTTGAATGTTTCCCAGCCTGTAGCAGTGCATGGGGTTTTTTCATCCCATCTGTTCTTCTCAGAGATGAGACAGGCTTGGATGCTATTTTGTTGATAGTGGAACCCCATAATATTAAGTTTTGGCTGTCCATTTACAGTATGCACCCGCAGCATTTGCCAAAGACATATTTAGAGGAAGAGCTCCTCAGAAGTTTCATTTGTAAATTTGCTTGTTTAAAAGCATATTCAACTTTTTCTTTAGGCTTCTCAAAGAATGTGAAACCCTAAATCAAGCTGAGAATAGAAGATATTAATAAGCAACTAGTATGATGATTTGTTTCCAGTGTGTCGGCTTTGTTCTCTGTGTTAAAAAACCTCATGTGCATGGCAGATGTTGAAACCATTTGTGCAACCACTCACTAAAAAGGGACTTTCTTTCTTTCTTTCTTTCCATGCAGACGGCTTATTTAGAAGGTTTTGAGAAATATAGGTGCCATGTTTGAGAAATATGGTGATGAGAAATACAGCTATCTTTTTTCACAGAATAATTATTAAGAACTAACAGTGTATTCATGATCTGAATAGTTGCCCAGTTTGTATGGACAGCTACTAAAATAAACAAAAGGTAAGTGGCATGATGATTATAGATTGTTTAATGGTTTATTCTTTCTTAACCATTTTTAATGTATTTTAATATTTTATAATTCTAGATTTATTTTTATTGTAATGCATTTTGTTTTCACATTGGCCAAAGGGAATGTCACAATTATTAACCTTGAACTTGAACAAATATAATCAGGAGCTTAGGGGTAATATGTAAAGGCCATTGTTTGCAGGTAGGTTACGATTTGTCGTCTTTCTACAATTTATATAATTAAAATTAATATTCAAGCCATAGTACAATCTGTCAGTGATGGCTAAACTTACTGATCCTCTGAGCTGCCTATGATAATTAATCTTCGGAAATTAGAGAACCACAAGACACTTACACAACCTTGACGTATTTCCTAGAGTTCTCCCCTATCCCCTCATTCTCTACTACCAGATGGAGGAGGGTGGGAAGTTCAGGGTTTCTGCCCTGTTGTGGGGCTCAAATATTCTGCCTTGTGAAGAGGGGGCCCTGGGATTTTAGCCCCACGCTGGACACATTGGGGCTTCAGTCCCGTGGGAAGTAGGGGTGCCAGCATCCCCCATTCCCTCACAGGGTTAAAGTCCCAAGATTCTGCTCCTTACAAGACAGACTTCCCAAACTCCACCCTTCCCCAGTCTGGTAGATGAAGAATGGGAATATTAGTCTGTCAGGTGCCACAGGACTCCTTGTTTTGCTGTCCACAGACTAACACGGCTTCCTCTCTGGATATGGCTATTAGTTTGTTCATTTAACCTCCTCTCCATTTTTTGCTTATCATTTATGCTTGTTGCAATAAAAGAGTTTTCATAAAATACTTTAAAGCATCCATTTATGATTCCTTTTAGAAGGAATTGTTAAGTTCCTTGATATGACGGAGGAGGTGGAGAGCTTGGCAATATTAAATAACTATAACTAATAGACTGTTAGTGCAAAACCTAAGTAACTACTAGGAAGACAGATCAAGCTGTTTCTTAAGCTAACAGCTGAAGCTTCAACAGAAAGATAAAAACTAAGGGAAATGAAGAAAGCTAGAAAAGTTAGCAGTTAGAAGCTAACCCTTGCAATAGGGTTTGTTCCTTGATGTCTTGTCAAGTATGCGTCAGTTTGGGTCCTCGTTTTCTACCCAAACATGGGAAGATCATACCGGCAATTGTAGGGGTACATCTATTTTATTCTTTGATAGGTGTGTATGATTGATGGATGTCTTGTACTTCTATTATCATACATCAAACGTGGTAGTAAAATGTTTGGAGGAGGGACCACAAAAACTGAAAGGGATACTGGTCTATGGTGTTGAAAGCCGTGGTGGATTCCAGGTGGTGTTTCACTGACATCAGCATGGGGTAGTCTAGAAAGAAGCATGACATGCACATCTTTAGGAACTCAGATCTGTTCAGAAAGATGCAAATGGAGAATTTTTTTTCAGACCAAAAAATGACTATTGATAATGTTGAAACACCAATAGTGATCCTGGGCAATCCAGCCTACACTTTGCTCTTATGGCTCACAGAACCATACCACCAGACACCTGGACAGTGTTAAACTGAGGTTCAATATTAGGCTGAGCAAGTGCAGAATGGTGGTGGAATGTGCTTTTGGGCTATGTTCACACACAGAGGGCTTGTTTCAAAACAAGTTATTTCGAAATAACTTGTTTTGAAATAACAAACCCCTGTCCTCGAAATAAGCAAAAAGCGGGAATCAAAATAGCTTGTCCACACGGTGGGCTTGCTATTTCAATTCAGGGGCAGTGCAGCATGGGAGGTGTGGCAACATGGCTGCCTCCCTGGGCCACGTCGGCAGCCATGTTGCTAGCCAATCCCATAAAAGCTGGCCCCAACCTCACTTCCTTGTCCACTCTGGCTAGCAGCACGCTGCAAGCAATGGACTCTGCCCGGTTGCCTAGACAGCACCGTGCGACCCTCAGGCTCTCGGACCGCGTGCAGGGTCTCCTGCACATGCGGGACACCCTGTTCGAGGAGCCGGAGAATGACTGGCCCCTGTCCGAGGAGTACATCCACCTCGTCCATGGGCTGAGCTACTGCCCCTGCCCCTCCCCATGCCTCGCCACATCTGAGCTCAGGAGACCAGCGCAAATTGGTGGAAGAGGGTCGTTCTGTACCCCTGGGGTGACGACCTGTGGAGGCAGAACTTCAGGATGACCAGGGCCAGCTTCACCCACCTGGTCAGCGAACTTGCCCCACACCTGTACCACAGGGACACCCCCATGAGGCCCGCCATCCCAGTGGACAAAAGAGTGGCCATTGCCCTCTGGAAGATGGCCACTCCAGAGTCCCACAGGGCAGTGGCGCATCTGTTTGGTGTCGGGAGGTCCACCACTGGCACCATTCTCATCAAGGTCACCAGGGCCACCAATTGCGTCCTCCTGCGATGGCTGGTGAGATGTGGGGAGCTGCAGGACACCATGCCCAGGATGGCCACCCTCAGCTTTCCCAACTGTGTGGGAATCCTGGACAGCACAGACATTCCCCGTGTGCACTCTGGAGCACAGGGCCGCTGAGTACTGGAACCGCAAGGGCTATCATTCTGTGATCATGCAGGCCCTTGTGGACCACCGGGGCCTCTTCCTGGATTGCTATGTGGGATGGCCTGGGAGGGCCCATGACGCCAGGGTCCTCCGCAACTCAGCCCTGTACCAGGGCATGGAGGCGGGCACCTACTTCCCCCCCTCACAACATCTACCTTGGGGGAGTAGAGGGGCCTGTCCTCATCATGGCGGACGCGGCCTACCCCCTGCGGCCCTGGCTCATGTGGCTTTATGCAGAGCCACTCGACCCCAGCCGGCAGCTCTTTAACCGCCACCTGGCCCGCTGCCACCAGGTGGTCGAGCATGCATTTGGACGCCTCAAGACATGGTAGAGTTGCCTTCTAACCCGCCTCCACCTCGCAGAGAGGAGACTGCCTCAGGTCATCGCGGCGTGTGCAGCTCTCCAGAACTACTGTGAGCAGCACGGGGATCCCATTCCACCGGCAGGGGAGGCTGAGGCCCAGATCCTTGGCAGGGCCTATGAACAGCCCGGACCTGTGCGTACACGTGAGCAGCCATCCCTGCAAGCCTTGTCTATGCGCAACGCCCTCCGGCTTGCCTTCAGTGAGGAGAAGCTGTGAGGGCCAGGCCTGCCCTGCACATCATCCTTTCCCCTGTTCACCCACAGCCAGCCCCCCTCCATCCACCCACACTGCCAGCCCCCCCCCCAATAAAAACACTGAAAAACAGACATACGTTTCAAAGGATTTATTTACAATCAGGGAAGGGCTGGGGGGGGTAAGGGATGAGGCAATGTGGGGGAGGCCTGGGGTAGGGGGCATCAACTTGGGAGGGGTCTGGGGACTTTGGGGTCTTGGGGGAGGGGGGAACAACTTGGGAGGGGACTGGGGACTTGGGGGAGGGGGCATCAGCTTGGGAGGGGACAGGGGTGAAAAAGTCCAGGGGGCAGGGGGAAGGTTAGGCATGGCCTGTGGGAGGGTCCGGGGGGCGGTGGCATGCCCCGCCTGCGCCCACAGCCGCCCTCCACCTGCCGTCATTGTCGTCGCTGTGGAGGCCCAGGTGGTGATGCCTCATTGCGGCGTCAGGGCACCAGGCTCTCGGCCAGCTCCCTGATGGCTGTAGCTTGCTCAGCGATGGCTGCAGCCTGCTCAGAGATTGCCGCTGGTAACTGTTCTGCAAGGAGCTCCAGCGCCCTCACGCCCCTGTCCTCCGCGGTCGCAAGGCTCTCCAGGGCACAGAGACCAGCTGAGATGTCCCAGGGTTGGACTCGGAGCCCAAGGCGGTGGTGGGCCCCTGCTCCTCTGGGCTGGTCCCCACCTCCATGCCCACAAACAGCTCTGGGGTGCTGGGGCTGGTCTCCACTACTGGTGGTGGTGCGGCTGGAGGCCCCCCGATGGACACATCAGAGCCCGGTGCCTCCGGGCCCGACGAGGGGCTCTGATGCCCTCCTGAGGTGTCCACAGCCTCAGCGGGGAGACCGCTAGGCTGTGGCCCCAGGAAGGCATCCAGGGCCTCAAAGTGGGGGCATGTGGCCTGGCTCCCAGGCCCCTGCAGCACCCGGGCATCCCAGGTGCGAGCATGGTCCTGCCTGAGGCTCTTCACTTTGCTCCACACCTGCTCTGTGGTGCGGGGGTGTCTTTGGTCTGACGTCGCAGCTGCGATGTCAGAATAAATGTCACAGTTGCAGTGGCTGGCCTGGAACCGTGCCATTATATCTGGCTGCTGCCAGATGCCCAGGAGGCACCTGACATCCTCCTGGGTCCACACAGGGGCCCTTCGGCGCCCTGCAGCTGAGGGGCCTGGCTGCTGGGACATGGCTGCCCTACAGGTCCCTGCCTGCCACACAGCCTGACAGGCAAGCCCAGGCAGGGACTTCCCCCAGGGTGCTGTGCACCTTGGGAGGAAGGGCAAACGGTTATTTCGAAACAACTGTTGTTTCGAAATAACACGTCCGTAAACCGGTTGTTTCGAAACAACTTGTTTTGAAACAACGGTTCTTTCGAAACAGCATATTCCGTTGGCGCTGTTTCAAAATGAGCCGTTTCGAAACAATGCTGTTTTGAAGCAAAACCAGGTTTAAGCTGGTTCGAAAGAACGGCTGCCATTTCGAAACAAGGGGTTTCCTTGTTTTGAAATGGCCATACGTCATGTGGCCATGGCAATTCCTATTTCGAAACAACCTCGTTGTTTCGAAATAAGAATGCTGTGTGAACACAGCCTCGGGCATTTAAAGGCCCTCTGGAGCAGTTTGCTCACTAGGTTAGACTTCGGTGAAAGCAATATCCCTATAATTATCTCTGCCTGCTGTGTGTTCCATAATGTCTGCAGGATGGAGGAGGAGAAGTTTCTGTTGGGGTGGGTCATGGAGGCAGATCGGCTGGCCACCGGCTTTTAGCATCCAGATACAAGTGCAATGCTTAGAGCCGAATGAGGAGCTCTAAGCCCCAGGGGAGCTAACCCATTTTTGTAAAGAGTCACAGTAATAAATGCCACTTACCTCTGCTTTACCTTCCCATATCATGCCCTCTGTCACAGCAGGTCCTGTTCCCCCCACCCAGTCTGAAATTAATAAATAAAGACTACTTAATTACAAAGATGTTGACTTTTATTGAACATACATAACAGTAAAGATGTAACATGGCCCCACTCTTAACACCCTGGTGCTTCCTGCTAGCTATCTGGGGAATCAGCTCTCTTATGGACAGAAGCCCCTCTCTGTGGTGTTTTTCCCTCCATCCTGTCTTTGCTGCACCCTCCTTATCATGACTTGGCCCTCTGACTGACTCACAATCTGTGTGTCCCACACTGGCCTCTGGGGAATTGTATAGTCTGTTCTAGTCATTTCCCACTGTGGCCAGACTAGATTAACACGGCTATCCCTTTGGAAATTCACTACAGTCTGGCCACCACTCCAATGGCAATTGGAAAAGGGTAGGGATCAAGCCAGGTCCACCCACTATGCCAGGTCCCAGCCAAGGGACCCTAAACGTGGGTCAGCCTTTCATGGCATCTCCCCAACATCTCCTCCATGAATTTCTCTGGGCCATTTCCCTGGGCTACCTTCGTGCGGCCCCAGTACCTTCTCCACCCTTGCTTCAGGGCATTTGACTTTGCTGAGTCCCCAGCTGCCAGTCACTGCTCTGTCCTGAGGGCTGACAGTTCTCCTTCTTTGAGCTCCTGGGGATCACTCTCCTTGCTCTGCTCTGCAGCTTCCTTTTATACTGATCTCTTGGCCATGACTGACTGCCATACAGCCTGTTCCTGTTGGCTACCTTTCCTGAAGCCTGTCTGACAACTTCTTAACCATTTCCAGGTCACTGAAGGGCAGGTGTCCCATTACAAGAGGGAAAAGAAAATAATGTAACTGCTAGCAACTATTCTCATGGAACTGGAGGGGGCAGAGGAGGAGAAACAAATGCAGCTTGTCTGTGCAAGCACAAGAGCCTGCAGATTGAAAGTTCTTATAATGGCCACTTTCTTTTCCTACTCTCCTCTTCCAGTGTTGAATTGCGCATGTATGCCAACCTGCCCAACCTCCTCCTGGCATGCTTGGGGGTGAGGGCTCAGGAAGAGGTGAATTGTTGCTGCAAGTTCTGCAGGGGCTGCAGAGGGAATCTACCCTGCTGCTGCTGCTCCTGAAACCCAACAAGACACCTCAGCATCTCTCACTGGTCACTCATTATCTGCAGCATCTCATCCTGCATTGTGTGCTTATGCTCCTGGGCAGCTCTCCTGCTCTCTATGTCCATGTCCGGTTTTTAGGATGGTGAAATCCTCCAGGGTCCAAGGTCTATATAAACTTCCCTGGAGGCATTCATTATGTCATTGAACATTGCATCCCAAATTCTCTTATTCCATTTTTTTATATGCATAGCTTCCCTACAGGAGAGGAGGATGCCCTGAAGGTCACACTTTCCACTGCAATGCACATAAAGCACAAGGCAATCATTGTTAGTGTATGCCATGGATGAAATGCAAGGTTGCAATGTAAAAATCACTGTTCTTAGTCTCCTCAAGTGAATGATAGGCCAAAATCACAACCACAACCTCTTCAGGGGTCTGAATGGTGTGGCAAGTTAACAGGAGACCCTGCAAGCGGTCCGAGAGCCTGAGGGTCGCACGGTGCTGTCTAGGCAACCGGGCAGAGGTAACCTGGAGTGATTAGAAACATCTGGTCTTCTTTCCTTTACTCATCTTTCCCTGGTTAAGAAAACAAGTGGTTGTACTAGATGGTATCTAATCGGTAGCGGACATCCATATAAACATCATAGCACACTAAAAATTAGAAGTGGAAAAGTCTTATTTAGTCTACATAACCTTACTAAAGAGGAATTGTTTCCTTAAATACTTCTATTAGTACAATATCCAGTTTAGTTTTAAATGTCCCAAGTAAATAAGGCTTCCCACACTTTCCTTAATAAAGGTTTCCTTGGTTTTATTCCTATATTTTCACTAAGATAATAGTAGATTCATCCTTACTGCTAGTCACACACTGCAGAATTATGTACTAAGCTCCCTCCTTGGGGTGAAATTCTAGTTCCACTGATGTTAAAATTTACATGCCCAAATCTAGCACCATTGTGATGCTGTGTTCTATTCACATATATTTCATAATGGTGAATTCAAATACTTTATTATTTCTGAAACCACGCATCCCAGTCATTCTCATATTTCCAGTTATATCCTTAGTCCTAGCAAGGCTAGCTTCTACTTTGGTTAGATAAATTCTCTGAGAGTCCTATGGCACCTTGAAGGCTAACAAATTGCTTTGGGAATACACTTTCATGGTTATGCATTTGACAAAAGGGGTTGCAGTCCACAAAAGCTCATGCCCGAAGCAATTTGTTAGCCTTTATAGTGCCACAGGACTCTGGTTATTTTTGCTAAATACAGAGTAACATGGCTAACTCCCTGGAAATAATCTCTCTGGTTTCTCTATTTTCTATAATTATTTTCTCTATTTTTCTTCTCCATAATCTACAAAATTCTTGTATGGTACATATTGGTCTGTATTTACTTTTCCTGATTCCTCTGCATTTAAAATCCCCTAGGAATACAATAGTCTAGAAAGTTTGAAATACTCTGACATTTGAGTCAGTCCTGTTAATATGTAGGAGAGGTCTCCTATCAAGCACACAGTCATGGTAGAGCTCTTTCTGGTTGGCATTGCCAATGCTGTTGTGGTTGAAGCCCACCTCACTGGGCCTTGTGAAGGCTCCTGAGTATAAAAAAGAGTCCATGAAGTGTTCTTGGCTAGGGTTTCTAAGAATATTCTCAAGGTACAAGTCCTCTGTCTAATATCCCCTCCTGAAAACTGAGATCCACACAGTTCAACTGTCAAGTCATTGGGAGGAGTGCTGACCCCTCAGAGATTCCCAAGCTTAAACATGACCTCTTCCAGAGCCCACTTTGTGGGTCATCTTGCTTTACAGTTTAATCCTTCAGGGGCGCATGACACTGAAAGCAAACAGGCATGCAGACAGACATTGCACAGAATTCTAAACTTGATTATTCTTTATTTAGAGAGATGAGATAAACACAGATTCAGATAAAATAATAAATGCATTGATCTGCACCAGTTTTCTCACCACTCTGGAAAGTTTACGGGGGGAGGGTCCTCTGAGAACTCCAGTTTCTTGTTTCCAACATGTGGCTACTATTTAGAATCAGGACGTGCTTCTCTAACCGATCACTGCAATCAGTAGTCTCTTCTCAAAGGGTGGACCCACGGGTTAAAGTATAATTTGGTGGGCTCTGGAACCCTCCTAAATTTCCAGGCCCCCTTCACATGCAGGTGGGCCCCCTTCACACACTGCAGGTACTGCCCCTCCAAATGCCTGCCCCCCCACCCCAGCTACTGCCCCAAGAACACCTGCCACCCATCAGACCCCTCTTTCTCCATGTCCTCCTTAGCACTAGTCCTCATTGATGAAGTGGGATTTTCTCCCATGAAAGCTCATTCGATAAATAAATGTGTTAGTCTTAGTCTAAATTTCTAAATGCCACAGGACTCCTTCCTTGTTTTGCTGAACTAGACTAACATGGCTACCCCTTTGGATCTTAGAATTTCTGTTCAACATGAAGGTTAAAGCACAACAGAGAATGCATCAAGCTCCACATCCAAAATGTAGTTTACAGTTTTACACTGATACACATAAGCAGCGCCAGCATCCAACAGAATTTATAATCTGTATAGACAGATTCCCCAGATTTTCATACCCAGTATCATTTCTCCTTTGTTTTCCATGCTTTGTTTCTCCATTCAAAGATTTTTTCCCTGTACTGTTCATTGTTGATCTAAAGTTAATTGACCCTGTAAATTTTCTTATACACCAATACCCTCTTTTCTTTGTTTACTGGTTTTCTTCTCCATAGATTTTATTCAACTTTGCTGACAATCCAATTCAGGGAAAAACCCAACCAAGCTTTAGTTATGAGAGCTAGATCATAATAGCCAGTCCATCTTGTTCAGAACCTTTTCTTCAGTAATGTCTAGTTACAAGCTTCTCAGAAGGTGTAAGAATGCAAAACAGGACAATGATGGAACAGCCTGCTGAAAAGGGAAGTTTCCACCTAGCCACCAATCAGTTAATTATTAGCTGAAGCCCTTAAACATGAGAGCTTATATTTAGAGCCCTGCAAATTTGCGGATATCCTCATTATATCCATGGATATCCGCAGCCACAGATATAATGTAGATACCCGCAGACCATTTCTTGTGGATGCAGGTCGGATACAGGTCCACATATTTTAACCTGCACAGAGCTAGAGCCCTGCAAGTATGTGGATATCCACGGATATCCACATTATATCCGCTTCCATGGATACAACGCAGATATCCATGGAGCATTTCCTGTGGATGCAGATTGGATACAGATCCACATATTTGTGTGCAGGGCTGTACTTATATTTCTTCTTTGATTATTATTCTTTCTGCCTGATGGTAACTGTGGATGTTCCCATTATCCATACAAATAGCTAATCTCTCCCCTCCCCAATCCTGCTAAGTTATTCACTTCAATGAAATCTTCTAGCCAGGAAATAGATAGGTTATATCCTGTGTATAAAAAACTTACCTCTTTTACATTTTAAATGTGTGTATAATTTTTGTGTACTGGTGTCCATCTTGGCAGTATCTGTGCAGTATGACACCATTAAAATATTTGACTGTTATATATTGCTTTTATTCCCTATTTCTAAAAAAAGAAAAAAAAAAGGATTCCTTACTTCCTCTTACAGATATGGAAAGAGAAGCAAATAGAGGTGCAGTGACTTGCCCAGAGCCATAGAACAGATGAGTGACATAGCTAGGAACAGAATCCTGTGATAAAATCCTGGCCCCATGAAAGTCAATGGGAGTTTTGCCATTCACTTCATTTCACCCTTGACCCTACTAAGTCCATAAGTAACAGGCTTTTGTTAGTTCCCCATTTTAATTTTTTCTAGTAACTGAGAAATCTGTCTTTATCATCAAATTAATATGCACACACTAGTGCACGCAGACCAGTTCTTTTCATCTGGAGCTGTACTTTTATCTTGCTGTGGACATGTTATGTCAGCCTTTTACATGTGACACCTATATTAACCTTTGGGGTAAACTGTGTTCGTGGGCCATCTATAACAAAGAGTTTGGGGACGGATTTTAAAAGGATGAAGAGAAGCTAACTATTTCTTTCCACAGCTTCTGATTTCTTTCAGATAAGCAAGCTATGGCAAGACAGGTAACAAGACTAATGGCAGCAACAGGATACCTCTGTATTGCAATGCAGTCCTTAGAAACTTCTTTCACATTAAAGCTTCCTCAACTCCCGCAGATTGAATTGCCTTCAGATACTGTGGTCACACAGCACCTGCTCAGCAAGCAAGGACTTGCAGTGTATCCTTTAACAACCTTTCACAATTTAGATAGTCAGTCCAGAAAAGTGTTTGAACTAGGGCTGGTAGGGACCCACAGCTGAAGCCAGGCTCTGCTTACTTTCCTCAGCTGACATGCCAGGATTGGCAGAAGGCTCAGCAGGTGTCTTAAACCCTGAAGTAGTCCTGGGTCCTGAGCGGCTCAATAGCATTCCACATCCAGAGCTCATAGACTCTAAGGTCAGGAGGGACCAATATGACCATCTACTTTGACCTCCTGCACAATGCAGGCAACAAAACTTCACACATCCACTCCTGCAATATACCTGTAACCTATTGCTGAGTTATTAAAGTTCTCAAACCAAGGTATAAAGACTTTAAGATACAAAAAATCCACCATCATGTGAGCCATGCCCCATGCTGGTTTTTTTGGTCCTGCTTCCTGTTGTTGCTCTGAGCAAATTTCTTGCTACCAGCATCTATTCCAGATCCCTCACTCCTGCTTCCTGCTCATTGTCCCTGGTTTCCACTCCTGGCTCCTGTTTCTCCTGTGGCTGATGATCCAATTCCTGATTCCTGGCTTGCTTCCTGGACTTGGTATTAGTATTCTGACCATGGCTGTGATCATAGGTTTCTGACTCTCTGGACTAGATAACTTGACTTATGATTTGGACATTAGCCCTTGCTATGTCTATTCCAGCCATTATGCTAGCCTCCTGCCCTGACTATTAGATAAGGCTGCCTATGGTTCTATCACTGCAAGAAGAGTGTTATCACTAAGTAAAGTCAATAGCAAAGCCAACCTGTAGCTATATTTTTGGATCATAATGTTAAGTACAAACCAGTGTCAGGACAGAGTGGTGCTGTGCTGCCATTTGCCACTTCAAAATTTCCAAAGTGTATTTTTGTGACTATGTGAGAGTAGATTTCCCTGGAATTAATTATTGTGTCATAAATATTAGAGTGGGCATCAGTAATTTGTAATAAAGCTTCTACTTATGCAAATACCCTTCAGATAGTCAATAATGTGGAAAAAAGAATAAAGGTTCATGATAATATAAAAGACATTGGATTGAACATTCCAGATTTAAAAAGTAACATAGGTCAGGACTGTGGTTTTTCCAATTAAATACTGTTGTTTTCAGGGTCATGGGTAACTGTTAGGATATTTGGGTACAGTGCAGAACAATGCAGAACTGTACCTTAGCTAAGGCTCTGAGTGTTCTTCGAAGCCATCTGAGCTCAGTAGTGCCACTTAGTGAAGAGTTCTGTAGAATACTGTATTTTATCCAAGAAATGGGTAACTCTGGGAACATTTCCAAAAACCATTACCAGGCAATAACACATTTCTAAAAGGTTGTATTAAGTATTGAAGCTTATCTCTTCCTATATTTCCACTGTTTTTAACTGAAATCCTTTAAATGAAGTTCAGAGCCAGGTTATCTTACAGAACTCTTCAGACACCTATATTTTCTTCTCTTTGGAAATTTGGCCATATTTTTGCAGGGCTTGCTTACTTGATCTAGGAATGGTTGTGGGCTATTGTAAAGACCTATTACAACAAATGAAATGTTTGTTAGCCAATGAGTAATCTGAATAATTGATTCATATTTGTGGATTAAAAATAAACAAATGGATGAAAAAGGGAATCTAAAAAAATGAAAAGTAAAACTATGTAGATAATAATATCGTTAATTGGGCATGCTGGGTGAGAATTCTCAGGGCCCAGCCTACTCCATTTCAGAAGTTCTGTTGCAAAGCATAAGCCAGGGAATGACAGAGGAAGCTGCTCAGTGAATGAGCACAGTCCTGTGGTAACAGATGACAGTCAGGAACACCCCTGGACTAATACTGCTTTTACAGCCCAGAACTGGAACCTTGACTTGTAAAGAGGGGAAGTTTCTCCTTTCCTGCAGTCAACCAGGACTAGTTCTGTGAAAGAGACAGCATTTCAGAGACTGTGGAAGGGACAGAATATAGCATTAGTTTCTTCTGGAGTCTGGGAAAATGCACTCAGTCTGTACTGTGCTTCGGATCGTAGAGGACTGTATGACATCAGCTTCCCATACAGATGGCTATGGAGGGCATTTTTTGGTTTGTTTAGCTTTATTGAGAGGTTTTTTGATTTGTTTGCTGGACTTTTCACCAACCCTGTGGACAAGCCAAGTGGTCAGTTTGAAGGACTCACTGGATGTTGTCTGCCTTGCTGCTGGTGTCCTGCTACAGATAATATTTGTATCAAAAATACTAAAGGACTTTGAAGGATAAGGACTATGGCTTGAAATCAGATTTGTGTGGGTGGACTATTGTACCGACTGGGGGAAAGAAAAGGAGTATCTGAATGAAATCAAGAGGGCAATGTACCAGAAGACTTTTGCACTCCCACAAAGTCTCATTGAGTTGGTCAGGGCTTTACAGCAGCACAAGAATCTGAATCTGCAGGTGTGGATCTAATTGTAGGATTAAATGTATAGGGCAACACCACTGAAAGGCTGTCTCCCAAAGATAAGTAATTATTACACATACTGTGCAATAGTGGAGGGAAGGAAAAAACATGGGTATGAATCTTTCCATCTACACAAAGTGTATCTGCCTCTATGGATCTTTTACGTCCACCTGCCACAGATCGGCCCTCAGGTCTTACATTCCTATTCAGAAGTCCCACATGGAGTAAACTGCTTGGATCTCGAGTTACAATGAGACTCCCACTGACTTCAGTGGGGATTATATTAGGTCATTGATGTGGTGGTTATTTTGCTCTGCATCACCTGTTATCTAAGGACTTTTCTACGCTGCGCTTTCATCTGTTGTCTATGGGTGTAAATTTTTGTCTGCATTATTGTGTGACACATTAACTGGCCTGTGTGAACCCTGAAAGAGTGCATTAAATGTTTCCTAGTGCACATTAAAGTAGTTCTATTTGAAATGGGATTACGTTAACATGCACTAGGCAATTTTTAGTGTATTCCAGCAGAATCCACATGGACCAGTTAGTGTGCAACAATGCTAGTGATGACTAAAATGTACACCCCTCTGGTATGAACTAAAGCACGGAGTAGGCAAGTACTCAGAAAACTTTCTGGTGTATCTCAACTCACTCTCCATCCCATGTCAGCTCTCAACATATCTCTTTTTCCTATCTGAATTCATTTCTCTCCCTGTTGCCAGTTAGATTTATGAATGAATGTTTTTATATTTTTACCATGCATTGGGCCAAATTCTGCTTTCAGTTACAGCTTTGGGAGGGTTAGTTAGGGACATTGAGAACATAACTTTTCCTAATGCCTTATCTCAAATATATCTATATCTATAGCTATATACATCTGTTCTCAGTGTGTACACCCCCCCCACATATGTTGTCCTTATAGGATGTGTAATGTCTTTGTATGAAAAATATTCCAGTATATAAAATAAAATCACACTGTATGTAGTAGATGGACATCAGTCTTTTCTCCACTTTCACCTGTGTAAATCAAGTCCTATATGTTATGTTTATAACACCAACCATATACGACTGTGATAACTGCTAATAAATCCCATGATTCCTGTAAGCATAGAATACATTTATTCCCTCTGATATCTTTGATATTTTCACCAACAGTATATTCTGTGATAATTTAGCTTTGCCACTAATGAATACAATCATCCCAACTTGTGCCAGTACAAACATCATACCATCATACTCTATCTTGCGTTATGTTTCATTATCTGACTGAAAGGTTACACTCCTCCACATAATTACACTGAGGTGTAACATAAAATGTGTAAATTTGTGTAGCTGTAATAAGAATGTGCTCCAGGGATTAGCTCATTTTAAACAGAGTCAGAGATTATTTCATTTCTTTTGCCAAATCTTGATCTGTCCTTAAAGTAGTTCCACACCTAGCAGAGCTTACTTGTAGAGGCTATAAAAATAAGCTGTATTGGAAACAATGGAGCTCGCTTGAAGGTTCATTCTGAATTTGGACAAAAGAATAAGCAGTGAGAGACAACAATGGAAAAAACAGTTAACTGTAAGACAAACAAATTAAAAGTATACACTAAGGAAAGTAATATAAATCAGCTACAACTGTTCAGAGCATTAAAAAGGAAAATAGATCACGAAAGCACATTTTTGCTCTTTTTGATATTCAAAACATTTGTAGTTGATTTCCATTTAGTTATTTTAATATGAATTCTGCTTTCCGGTGGAAGTCTAATATCTGTGGGATCCTTGAGAAGTAGGAGGTGGGGGCATGAAGCTCCCACTTATATGCAAAGTGAGGTGGTCGAAAGCAAACTAGATGCTAGGGTCCAGTGTATGCTTTTCAATGGAAAGAAGGACATTGCTTCACACCACAGTGCCAGGCAAATCAGCCTTTTGAGTTCCAAAAACAAAGAAGCAAGCCATACTTAAGCTGTGAGTAGTTTCTGAGTCAAGGGGAGGTGTCTGTATTTGAGATGAGTGCTTTGTTTAAAAAAATTGAGAAAAAGATCTCACATCTATTTAAAGGTGTGGTAGATATTCCATTTTTAGACAGCCTGCAGTTCTGCAAAAGGATTTTTGATTAATTTTTTAAAGCTGTAAAGGTACCTACATTGATGACTAACAGTTCTGATGGGTGGATACTGAAGAGATAGCAGGGCAAATTCTGCCCTGGTTCTCACTGGAGGCAACACCATTAATAACACTTACATGGAGTATAAGGGCCCAGTCCAATTCCCACTGAACTTAAAGGAAAGACTCTCATCTTATTGCCTTCAGTGGGAGCCAGATCAGTACTTACTTCAGGACAGAATCAGACCTAGTGTGAACAGACAAGGGATGGCCACTTGTCTTGATATAATACATAATAGCACTTTGCATTAATAATTACCCTTTATTTTTCTATAGCAGCTGTTTTTGATAACAAAGAGATTTCTATACATTAATTAATTAAGCCTTTTCTTGTGAAAGGGGTATAATTCTATGATAATCGGGGCTTATTTAACAACTGGGTAAACCCAAGCACAGAAATGTTGTTAAGTGGTTTTATCAAGAAAGCATAAGAGTTAATGGCAGAATTGGGAATTCAGGGTCCATTTCTTTGCACTGTCTGAGCTCTGATTTGCACAGGAATGGAAAATGGATAGATAAGCAAAGATGTCTTAAGCCATTTCTTTGTTTCTTCTATTTTGCATGGAGCGAGGTATCTTCCTGCCCTTCTGGCATAAGTAAGAGCAGACACAATGGGATGATGAGCGAGCTCTGCTGGACTCTCCAGATACAAAGTATCTTTTACTGGGTGCATTGCCAGGAAACTCCACAGTGGTGGGTTTTGGAGTCAAAATCCCAAAGAGATGGATGAGTCAGATCATGCCTCTCAGAGCTATTTTTTGGGCCGTTTGCATACCCAAGTAGACATCACTACATTAGTTGTGTCCAGGTCACATTTTCTACCACATTTCTACAACTATGAAGTCCAGAAAGGAACTTTTTGAAAAATTGAAAACTGATATTCTGCCCTAACCACACAACTCCAGGATCTGGAACCCTAAACATGGATTCATCATGACCATGTCTTAAACTAGGCTTTGACATATTCCCCTGGGATCAGTTTCACTAGCCTTATGGTCCATTTACATCACTGCGGAGGGATAAAGAATTTTAATGCAATGCAGAATTGAGCTCAAAGAATAGTGCTCTAACCAAAGGATAACACAGCCTCTAAATTCTATTAGATCTGATTTGAATTATACACAGGGGAAGGGACACCAAAGGACTGAATGGATTTTCAGGATTCAAGAAGCATTGTGGAAATTAGGCAGAGCAATATTCAGATTCCTCTGTTGAAGAGAACTGATTTAGTAATTGCCCTGAGTAGCAATGAATCTTTCTACTGAGGATGTCTGAGGAAAAGCAAGTCTAGAGAGCTAGAAGACAAACTGAAATCAGGGTAAGTTGATATCTGTCCTGAGGGCACTTGAGTTTCCAAAAAGAGTTTAAAGGGAAAATTTCATGGGTTGCAAATGTGTATCTAATATGCCTTTAGTTCTTTGGATGAGGATTATTATCTGACACTTCACAAAACTCACAGACAGACAATATTTGGCAAGCTGCTTTATCTATCAGATGCAGAGCAAGCAAGAAATTAATTCTTGCGCCAGCTTCTTGCTTCATAAACTCAACAACAAAAGGTTGCTGTTCAGTTCTGCATGTGAGTTGCGTGACTTCGATCAAAACTGCTTGTGTGTGGAGAGTTTGCTGAAGTGTGCGCAAAAACATGCTGGCATGTCAAGCTGCTAAATGAAAAATGCATTTTATTGCCATGCTGTAGGGGAGCATTGGAGAAGAGCAGTCAGTCTCAATTAATGTGAAAAGAGTCTGGCCCTTTGCACATTGCAGAGGGTTTGCTTTCTTCCATCAAAGTGCTCCCCAGCTGGATGTTGTTAATAAATAATGGTCTGGTTTCACTTACTATATTAGGCCCAAAATATTCACTTTTTTATGGGTAGAGAGACAAAACAGAAAGCAGGAAGAGTTGAGTTACCAATCTTGGATATTACAAGTCATTTAATAAAATCTGATGATTAGTGCTGTGCTCACACAGTAAAGGTTGAAGTGTGATAGCTGTTATTTATAGGCTAGGGTTCCCTATGTTTCAAATCATTTTAAAAAAATGCCCCTTTAAGATTACGGTGCTCAGACAATGCCTGAATTGACATTTCCAACCTATCTTCACTGTAGTTTGCTTGGCATTTCTTTTGCTAGAAAATATTTCTTGGAATAATGCAGTGATCTGTAAATCTTTTTTTTTCCAGAAACCAATCAAAAACCCCAAACCTATGACACTATTTATTGCATTGTGTTTTACTTAATTGTAGGCTAAGTATTGTGTCATATCAAATCATTTCTCTCAACTGTAGTAAAAATAAATCAGAAACATGGAAGACAGGCAATTGACATTAATCCACTCAATTAAACTTTTTGCCTCTTTAACTAAGTGGGAATTTTTACTGTACTAAATAGTTTTTTTTATGACTGAATTGTTCTCAGAAGAAGAAAAGCCATGTTCCTCTGCCTTACAAGAGTCAAAGTTTATAAGTACCTCAAAGGGATAAATAGCAGAGGGAGAGAGGAGTTACATAAGTTAAGTGTCATTGTGGACAGAAGAACAAAAATAAATAGATAAATACATATAGACCAGCAGGAAGTTAAGCCTTGAAATTAGACAGCGGTTTCTAACCATCAGAGGAGTGAAGTTTCGGAACAGCCTTCCAAGGGGACCGGTGGAGGCAAGAAACCCATCTGGCTTCAAGACTGAGCTTGATAAGTTTATATAGGGGATGGTATGATGAAAAAGACTAATTTGGCAATTGACTAATCTTTGACTACTAGAGATAAATATACCCAATGGCCTGTGATGGGATGTTAGATGGGGTGGATTCTGAGTTACTACAGACAATTCTTTCTAGCTGTCTGGCTGGTGAGTCTTGCCCCCATGCTCTGGGTTTAGCTTATCACCATATTTGGGGTCGAGAAGGAATTTTCCCCTAAAAGAGATTGGCAGAAGCCCCCCCCCCCCCTTTTTTTTTGTTTTTGCCTTCCTCTGCCATATGGAGCATGGGTCACTCTGTATCTTGAAGTCTTTAAATCATTATCTGAAGACTTCAATAAGTCAGTCTCAGTTTAGGGGTCTATTCAGGAGCAGGTGAGTGAAGATCTGTGTCCTGTGTTGTGCAGGAAGTCAGAGCTGATGATCATAATGGTTCCTTTTGGCCTTATAGTCTATGAATAATGTCTGGGCTGGCTGGGATTTTCAAAATTGCCAAGGGGAGTTAGGGTCCCAAATGCTTTGAATTTTCAGTGGTACGTAGGTACACTATTCCCTTAGGCTCCTTTGAAAATACTAGTTGGATCAAAATATTAATGTATTATATAAGATAAACCAATGCAATCCCAATGACATCTGTAGATATGAAAGGATAAGTTGACCTTGTATCTATAAGCACTTTAAAAAACTGAGTCTACCAGGTATTTTAGCAAAATAATTACATAGTCAATTATCATGCTAATTACTGCCTGCTTTCAGTTTTTAAAAGCTAAAAATACAGAATGTCTCTGAAGTTGATCAACATTTCCCAAAGTGGTGTTCTGAAACAACATTCTGAAACATTCCAACTGGTGGAATATCCATCCTTAAAGGTTTTTAAGGCCCAGCTTGACAAAGCCCTGGCTGGAATGATTTAGTTTGGGTTGGTCCTAGTTTGAGCATTGAGTTGGACTAGGTGGCTTCCTGAGGTTCCTTCCAAGCCTAATCTTCTATGATTGTATGATAGTTATTGAAACAATTTACTGAGAGGTGTGGGAGATTCTCCAGCACTTGCAATAAAGATTGGATATCTTTCTGAAAGGTATGCTAGTGCTCAAACAGAATTTAAGGGCTTGATGCAGAAATTACTGGGCAAAATTCTGTGGCATGTGTTCTGCAGGAGGTCAGATTAGGTCATCATAATGGTTCCTTCTGGCTTTAATATCTATCAAAGTTAGGCACCTGCTAAAGTACTTTACTAAATTGTGGCCTAAGATGACATAACTCTTCCTTTAGGGCCCTACAACTAGATTTCAAGAGGCACTTAGGTGTTTAAAGATGCAGATATGTGCCAGTGAGATCTTCAGAATGCTTAGGCACCAAACTCCTATTGATTTTAACATGATTTAGGTGCAGAGATGCTTTTGAAAATAGTGCCAGGAGCCTCCCCCCCCCTTTTTGATAATGCAAGAATAAGCAACATGAAAACATCTGAAGAGCTCACAACATACTAATGGCCATAGAGGGCTCTGTACCCATCACTACATTGCATGCTTTGGCTTCTCAGAACTCCCATGACAACCTGGCTGCCTGAACTTACATCCTTCTGCTCTAAAAAGCACAGGCTCCTGCTTATTTCAGGCCAGGAGAATCTGTGTCACAGTTTTAATACTGATGGTTATAAATGAGTGTTACTGCAAGTTCTAACTGACTCAGATTATGTCTTAGACCTTGTTAGAAATGTTGTACTGTTAATTGTATTGCAGCTCTTCGTAGAACCAGTGGTATACCTGAGTAAAAGTTTGCTCATTGCCTGAATATCTCTAACTAGGATAATGTAATAAATGCAGAACTGCTGATTACAGGATACACGCATATAAAATGCTAGTTGTGACATGATTAGGATTTATTATGAGAAGTTCTGATTCCATCCAGCAGAGGGAAGTAATGCATATACATACCAGCTAGTAAATTACAGCTCTGAGTGAATATTTTAAGACAAATTCTGTATAATGTAGAATTTATACAAATAGTTTGTCACTTTGCCCTGTGTTATATAATGTTAAAGATAATTATCCACCTGAATGAAAGAGTGAAGTTATTGTTGTCTTGAGAAATTTAATAATACATTTTCTGGGTTTTGTAAATTTAAATCTTAAATTTAAAATTAAATTTACAAGGGTATTGCTATATATTTCCATATATGAAAATGAGTACAACTCTAGTAGTGCCACTGAAAGAAATACCAACTGGTTTTAAAAATGTGTGGGGTTCAATGAGAAGGTGATTTATGCAGTAGAAATGAATATCTGTATAACTGCTATTACTGTATATAGCTATGAAGTGGTTTACAGTAATTTATATTTGTCTGAAAGAAAATGTTATTTAGTCAGATTAGTTTGTCTGCTAAACAAGGATGCGTTTTACATTGTAATGGAAGAAGAATGAAACTTCTTATTTTGGAAGGGAACATCTGCCTATTCAATACAGTAAAAATTCTTTTCCTGTGCATAAAACATTTCTACCATTACAGAAGACACAGACCAAATTTCATGGCTGATTTTGTTGATAGTCTTTCAGGTTTTACAAAAGTGTTTTGGTTTCACTGAACATTTGTCTTGGAAGTATGTAAATGGAAAAAACAAAAAAAAATAATTTGTCTTTAATTGCAAAGCCCAGTTGTTCTATTCTTGTAGCATTGCCATCCTGACTCTGGATGCAAGCAAACATAATCTGCCTTTCCATAAACTTTGTTTTTCAGATTGTTTTTTTAAATCTTGCCACAAAAATTTGGATTTAAGATCAGCTCAGTAGTTTGTTTTATATTTTTAGCATTTTATTTTATAAAGAAAGGTTTAGATTGTTTTCCACTTTAGAAACATGAGTACATCAAAAATTATTACCCCTTGATGGGGGCAAATATTTCATTCAGACTGAGCTCCGGGGCTCCCCCTTTGTACTTCTATCCCATTGCATTCTGGGCTGATGGACAGAGGACTTTACAGTGCCTCTTACCAGGGTGTGGTCTGCCCCTCGCTGTCTGTCACAGAGGATTTCCATGCCTCCTTATTACACCCCCAAGTCCCACTCCTGGGCCATGGGGCAGGTCAAGGCCTTTTCCTCTCCCAGTCTGGAAATGCCATCCTCATTCATTTTCTTACTGGGCTGATGCTATACTGTGAATGTGAATGGCTGGAGAATAAGGTACCACCTCATGAGGCGGGCATTCGTGTCTTTCATGGCTTGCAGCCATTTAAGGGGTGCATGATCTGTGATGACTACAAATATATTCCCAAAGAAGTAATATCACAGGGTTTTGACATCCCACTTGACTGCTAAGTCTTCCTTCTCCACTGTAGAATAGTGCTGCTCCTGGGGGAATATCTTCTGGTTAATGTAGAGAACCGGATGCTCCTCTCCATAGATGGTCTGGGAAGTGTCAGTCAGGACCACAAAACTAAGGTCAAAGTTAAGATGGTACAAGACTGGCTCTTTACACATGGAGTCCCTCAAAGCCTGGAAGGCTGCCTTGCATTCTGTCATCTATCGAACCCTCTAAAGTTGATCCTCGGTCAGGATCCAGTCAGCGGTGCAGTGATCGAGGCAAAATGGGGGATGAAACAATGTTAGTAGACAAGGAGTCCCAGAAATTGCCTCTTTGTTGTTGATGTCAGCTGATTCTGAATTGCTTGGACTTTTTCAATGAGGGAGCATACCATACCCCACACTAAGACATACCTGAGGTAGGTAGTCTGCTGGAACTTGATCTTACATTTCTTCAGGTTTGCTGTTAGTCCAGCCTTCTGGAGGGTCTGTAAGATGGCCAGCACCCGAATCAGATGGTCCTCCCAGTTATTACCACATTGTCTAGGTAGGCTGCCATGTTCCTGGTTTGCTGCTGCAGCAGGCGGTCCATGAGTTGCTGAAAGGTCATTGGGGCCCCATGGAGGCTGAAAGGCATCCGGGTGAAGTGGTGCAGACCACTGGGGGTGGCATACACTGTCTTCTTCTTAGAATCTGGGACTAGCAGTATCTGCCAGTACCCCTTGGTTAAGTCCAGGGTGCTGGTGTAGTGGGCCTCTCCTAACCATTCAAGAAGCTAGACTACCTTGGGCATGGGGTATGCGTCAAATTTGGAAACCATTTTAACTCTCCTGAAGTCAATACAAAATTGCTGGGTGCCGTCTGACTTCTGGACTAGAATGATAGGACTGTACGTTTCACACTGTGACCTGACAATGACTCCTAGATTGAGCATCACCTAGACTACTTCTTCGATTGATTCCTGCACCCAGAGTAGGAGTGGCTGCGTTGTCTCATGGATCACTTTTCCAGGGGCAGTTTGAATGACATGCTGAATCTACAAAGCTCTCCTGGACACCGCTGTGAAGGTCCAAGGAAAGACTTCAAGGAGTGCCTTAAACTGAGTATGCTGGTCTGTGAGAGTGTCTCCCAGGAGTGGCATATAGCTATATACTTTTACCTGCTAAACTGATTTGCTGACGTTCTTCTGCGAGCCACACTTTTTCATTCAAAAGCCACATGTGGCTCCCAAGCCACAGTTTGGCCATGCCTGCTCTAAACACTGAGGGGTGGTTCTTAAACCAGACTCTGTTAGGTGACCTGTAAGGTAGGGGGCCAACAGGATTGTCCACTGCTTGGGGGCCCACATGGAGGCTGAGGTCAGGTGTTCAGATGTTACCGGGAAGGCCTCCGGGTTGTCATATGGCCCTATCTTGGATAGTTGTAAGGGCAAGGTAGGTCCTGGAGTGGCAGGGGTTCTCTGGGCCGCTGCCTCTGGCACGTGCATCAGCAGGGCCACCAGCTGCTCAAACCCCTGACACTGTTGATCCTGCTGTTGGGCTGCCAGTTGCTGAATCAGCTGTTGCTGCTGGACCCCTAGCTGCTGGAGCAGCTCTTGTTGATGCTGTAATTGTGCAACCTGCTGTTGCTGTTGTAGTTGTGCTGCCTGCTGTTGCCGCTGGCTTTCAGCCCAACACTGCATGAACTTTTCTTAATCCATTCTCGCACCCAACTTGGTTCACAGGCAGCTCCCCTTTGTCTCAGGGGGGATTTCAGATTCTCAGAGAAGGCACAGCATGTCGTGAGGTTGCTCCTCCCTTGCCGTCTGACATGAAGGGTGGCCACACCCCCTCACAGTTTGGGCTTTGCAGATATCTGCACCCCCTGGGCTAGTAAACCATCTACAGCCCGAGGTAGGGCAGGGTATGCAATCTATAGCCCTCCCAGGCTTTCTAGACAGAGATCAGGGGCACACTCTAGGGTTGTAATAGGAAGAGGAGCTGGGTTGGGGGAGCAGACCCATCTAACTCCATTCCATCCCTGCTCAGTGCAGGGAATCCTGCCCGAGGGTTGGTGGGGTCCCAGCTACAACACGCTGACTCTGGCCCTGGCACCAAGATCTCTGGGCCACTGTTTGTCCCCTCCCAGTCTACTTCCTACCCCCTTTCCTGCTGGTGCCTTACCAGCCAGCTTGTCTTTGGCCTTGTTGGAGGTAATCACCCAGAGGTAGATTGCAGAACCCATAGATGTCATCAGGGGTTGGTAGATCAGTTCATCAGGGCTGTCTGTGCATGGCAGCTCCTCCAGGTCTGGGCTCATCCAGGTTTCCTCCCCATCACTTCCTTCCAGCAACTTCTCCAGATCACAGGGTGCTGGTCATGGTATTGGCTCCTAAGGACAGAGTAGGACCAGGGGTTGCTTGGGGTCTCAGGCTGCTGGTAGGTTCTCTGTAGTGGTTGAGTTCCAGGCAGTCAACAGCCCTTTGGCTGGGGCTGGAGCTCAGGCAGCGAGCAGCTCTTCAGCCAGGATTGGGTTCAATGCAGCCAGCAGCTCAGGATGGAAATGGGAGGTGTCCTTCTTTCAGGGAGCTCTGAGCAACTGAACTCTACTTTTGCACTTCCTGTCCCACCTCCTGACTTCTGGGCTGATGGACAGGAGGCTTTTGGGGCCTCCCACTGGGGAGGGGCAGTCTACTCCTCATCCACCATCTGTAAGAGAAGGCAGCTGTGTCCCTTCACTACAGGTTCCCATAGATCAGTTTACTCTTCAAAGAAAATGGACTTTCTTCCTTAGGGACTTATGAAACAAAAACTGAAATGAAAATGAAAAATGAAACAAATAATTAGGCCCTGTTCTGTTGCTAGAGTTATAGTGAGAGCAGAATCTGAACCTTTGAACACTATTTCTTTATCAATTTTTCTGTGGAATTTAATCACAGCAGTATCTGAGCATTGTACAACATCCCAGAAAGGCAGTGAAGTATTATTAGTCACAATTTTCAGATAGGACAATTAAGATACAGGGAGGCTAAGTGGCTAGTCCAAACTGTCAAAATGATTCTGTGGCAGGGTAAAGAACTGAACCAAATCACATTTCCTGTCCAGTGATTCAGCCACAAAACTATCCTTCCTTTTGACCATAATGTATTGCTTCTCTCAGCTATGATTCCAAACTGAACTAGGTTGACCAAAGACATTGATTTTCTTCAGACTCATAAATGTCTTTCCAGCTAAGCAAAACAGACAAGGAGTCCTGTGGCATTTTTAAAGACTAATAAATTTATTTATTTATTGCATGAGCTTTTGTGGGAGAAAATCCCACTTCATCAGGTGCTTGAAGATGGGGAATTTACAGAATAGGAGGAAAATAAATGCAGGGAAGTGTGAGTCATAGGATCAGTTCAGACTGTTACAGCAAATTAAAGCAATTGTTTAGATTCAAACACTGGGGAACAGCATATAGAGGAAGGTGAGGTCAAATCACCAGTTGTAATAAGAAAAAAATCTGTAGTCCCTCTATAACCCTAAGGCAATGGTGTCAAATCTGCATGTGAATTCCAATTCTGCAGTTTCTCTTTGAAGCTTTGATTTATTATCTATTTGCTTGAGTACACATATGAACAAATCATTAGTGGAGTGAGCAGGGAGATTGAAGCGTTTCTGAATGTTGAGATGCAATAGGGGAACACTTCAGTCTACCTGCTCACTATTGATGTTTTGTTAATAGCTGTGCTCAAACAAATGTACAACAGTCTGACCTGATCCTATGACTTACGCTTCTCTTTGTTTATTTTCCTTCCATTCTCTGAGTTCCCCATCTTCAAGCACCTAATGACGTGGGATTTTCTCACATGGAAGCTCATGTGATAAACATTTGTTAGTCTTTGAACGTGCCACAGGACTCCTTGTTTGTTTTGCTGAACTAGACTAACGGTTACCCCTTTGGAACTTCCAAATCAAATTCAAATCAAATCATAGGGCTGGAAGGGACCTCATGAGGACATACTTGTACATCCACTTACACCTGTTCATAATGTTCACACTTATTAAGCCTATCTATCTATCTATCTATCTATCTATCTATCTATCTATCTATCTATAAAATATGTGTGTGTGTTTGTGTATGTGTATGTAAAATACACACACAACATTACCCAGCTCAATATATTTCACCTGCCAGATTTTTTTTTGAAAATTGATAGAATTGTAAAGTGACACACAAACAGATCTTAATTCAAACCAGTATGTTTTCATACTATTCTGCACAGTTTGAACAAGTGGATTTGTATTTGAGCAGGATGAAATGAGAAGAATCACAAATTCTTCAGCACATCGCATGAGGCGTACTTGTACCTTGATAGTCCTTTCCTTGGTAGGCTTCTATGTCAGTTCTAAGCCAAGTGAAATAAGACAATAGTGAGTGAGTTGGAAAGGTCATGGGTACTAAATTTAGGTAATGTGCCTAATCAGTATCAGGGTTATTTAACAAAACTATGAAATGTGTGACTCCCTGGTTTGCTTTCTGGAAGCTTAGACTGATACCTCTTTTAAACACAAAATTACCTAGGCAAGTCATTCCTGCAGGCCATCTAATCAGTTTTTTCTGGGAAATGATGGTAACTGGGCAACCTATTGGGCTTTTCCTGGTTGAAGCTAGTTACAGATGGACTTAATATTTTCCATCACAGTTTTTGTTTAAAGACAAGTAAAGAACATTGGCTGAAATCCTGGGTCTAGCTCTTTAATGATGACAATTATTCTTTTTTCTCCCAGTATTTCCTGATTTGGAGCATGCAAATTATATTAATCACAAGTTCTTCATTTTCCAGCAACAGGGTAATACTGCCACCCCAGGGCTATGGTGTCCAGATCTTTGACACAGAGAAGAAACCTTGATAAAAGTGAATAAAATTTTAGAGTCTTTTCAAGGCCTCAATACATATAAGTCAAGCTGTCTCACAGAACAAATGTGGTGTCGGAGAAGTAATAAATGACACATACTGTCATTATTTATACTATTGAATAATGATCAGTTCTAAGAAAGTTCCAGGGATGTTCCACAAACAACCAGTAAACACCTATCTGTTACTCTAACTCAATGCTATTAAAATGGCCTGACTCGTTTTGAGTGGACCTACTGATATGCCCATGTCTCCTCCTACATATGACTGGCTAAAAGGCAATCTCTGATATGCATACAAACCATTCTGGGCTTGAAGAAATAGATAAAGAAGGAAAAAGATCTCTGACTGCATTCCTGATTTTTACGAGGATTGAATAAAATCAAAAGTCCTCTTTCTTCTTGGATGTGAGTAAGATTTAGTTACATGAGGGTCAAATTCACCCTTGTACAAAGGAGCTGCATGATTCCAATGCCGCACTCAAGCCCCAAACTCAAACCCCTAGGGTATTTCTACACTGGAGGCTTAAGTCGACTTAAGCAACTCCAGGGCCAGATTTGGAGTTCATTAAGCACTTAAGTCGACTTAATAACTCTCAGCCTTAAAGTCAACTTTAATGGTTAAGTCAACTTTATTAAGTTGACTTGACAAAATGTGGCCATTAAAGTCAACTTAATAAAGTCAACTTAAGGCAGGAGAGCCATTTAAGTTGACTTTATAAAGTCAACTTTAAATGTGTCCTCTGGCTTAAGTTGACTTTATAAACTCAAATTAAATAAATGGGGCCTCTCTACATTGACTTAATAAAGTCAACTTTAAGTTGATCTTATTAAATCAACATACCTGAGCCGTCTCACATAGACATAGCCCTAGCACCTAATTCAGCATTGCTCTGACCTTTGGCAGGACTGGATCAATTAATAGGAAGCTAAGCACATGCTGGGGATGCAAACTAAGTGGTCCTGCAGCCCAGTGTTATGCCAGTGGCTGATATTTGGCCTGGTTGTCATGACTGTGCTAAACATGAGTGGGCAGTGGGGTGACAAGAGCAGTTCCTCCTCACTGACGTTATGGGATCAGCTCCCTTTAGGGACCTGCTTGGCCTCTCCCTGCTACTATAAGCCCATGTCCTCTTTGCTTTGCCCATGGGAATTGCACTGTCACAGCCTCAATACCTATTACATGTAGAGGAAACTACAGTACATACCTGCATGGGGTAGCTGTCCAAAGACAGTCAGCATTGTTAAGAGGGCAGTCACTCCATGACCATGCAGCATGAGACAGGCAGTCACTCCATGACCTGGAAAGGAGAGGGTTAGCTAAGTAACATCTCTGCAGCAGGAGCTCTTGTAGGGAGTTGGATCTGCTGGGCTGTGCAGGACATGGTTACTATAAATGCATCTATCCCTCAGAAGTTTAGCTGGGCAGTGGAGGGGCCCAGTGATGGGTCGATCCAGTCTTAACCTTAGGCGACTATTTACAGTAGTGCAAAAAGAGTGTAAAGTTCCATCAAATAAGAATAGCAATGTATTCAAATTTCTGTGCACAGTTGTAAATGGTTCCACAGGATTCTCTAGGCAGTGGAAAGCTGGATCCATTTGACTTAAGTGGTGCATACAGTTTGTGCTGGCTCTGAGCAGTGAGTTGAATTTGATCCATGATTGTGGGTCCAGAATGAAAACTTTGGAGAATAAAAGTGCTAGAAAGAGCCAAATTCTGTTTTACTTAGAATGATAGGGTTAGACAGTACCGCAAAGGTCAAGTAGTCTAATCCCCTGCCAAGATGCCGGATTTGTTGTGTCTAAACCATCCAAGACGGATGGCTGTTCAACTTCCTTTACAAAACCTCCAGTGCAGAAGCTCTCACAACATCCCAATCCAGTCTGTTCCACTGTCCTGCAGTTCTTACACTTCGGAAGTTTTTACTGAGATTTAAACCAAATCTGCTGTTCTATACTTTGAACCCATGTCTCTTATCCTGTCCTGTACAGCAAGAGAGAATAACCACATTGCACCTAAAGAGTGGTGGGAGGGAAGAGGAGGGATGTTATTTAGGCTTGTCAGAGGACAGCAGCAGTGTCTTATGGTGGGGTGAGGTAGAAGGTCAGAAACTGCTACAAAAAGGTGTGTGGGGGGGGCGGGGAAGGGCAGGAGTCCAAATAGTGAAACTGGCTCATCCCTTGGGAATGTAAGCATGAAAGTTTTAAGCCTGGGTGATAGATGACTTTTCTTCATATAGCAGGCAAGGGAGAACCTACTTATCTGACCCGCAAGGTGCAAATATCATGCTGAGTTAGGACCTGCTGTTGGTATTGTTCTGGTAGCTCTTTTTTTAGGAGAGATTCAGAAGGAATTTTTTTTTTTTTTACCACCATTTTGGCTTAGGTGAAGTGAGTTTTTTTTTCAACCTCTTCCACAGTGGGTGTCAATGAAGACCAGTTATGGTAAGGAGGAAAAGGGTTAGACTGTCACAACTTATTTTGTAGGTATGGGATGGATATCCAGTGCACGTACTCTGTAGAAAAGAGATCTAGTGACCAGCTAAATGGCCTGGAAAAGGATTTTAAAATGAGTCACTTATTAAAGGAATGGAGTGAGGGGGTTTAGAGCTCCTATATTTGCTATGGCAGGGAGCCAACATCCCTTTCTAATAGGCCATCTTGACTGTCCAACAAATGGGGAGACTGGATTTTAACATCCCAGCCATGGGTTGAGTGGGGGAGCTGCATGGAAAATGATGGTGGGAGGGTTTATGGAAGCCCTAGGTAGTTATTCTGAATGGACATGGATTTTTCTGCATTGTACGCTTTTATATACTGGGTAGTCCCAGACATCTAGTAAAACTGCAGCCTGATTAAATCCATATCGAGTGTCTCCAGTCCTTTTGGTATAACCAGACAAAAACTGTTCTACATCTGTTTTATTGAAGCCTTTTAAGTATTTGATGATTGCTATCATGCCACTCTACCCTGTTAACCTCTTTTCCAAACTCAACATATACAGTTCCTTCATTCTTTGCTAATATGTCTTGCATTCCATCCCCGTGATCATCTTTGTTGCTCCTCTTGGATCCTTTCCAGCTTCTCCATATCCTTTCCATACACTGATGAACAAAATTGAACATAGTACCCCAGCTGAGGTCTAACTACAGCCAAGTAGAGTAGTACCATCACCCCCATGACTTGTATGCTATGACTTTGTTTCTGCAACCTAAAAAATTGCATTTTCATTTTTTTTTGCAACAGCATTGCATTGCTGACCCATATTGAGCTTGTGATCAGCTACAACACTCAGGATCTTCTTAGCAGCACTGTCTAGCGAGTTATTCCTCATTTTGTATGTGTACACTTGGTTTCTCTTCCCTAAGTTTAGCACCTTATATTTGTCTTTGTTAAAATTCATTTTGTTGCCCACTTCTGTAATTTATCAAGACGCCCGCGCATTTTAACAGAATCCTTCACAGTGTTGGCAACCCACCCAATCACAGCTTTTTGTTATCTGTAAATTTGATCAGTATGTTCTCTATTCCAACATCTAGGGGATTAATAATGAACACATCCCTATGGACCCCCACTTGAGACGTCCCTCAAATCTGACACAATTTCATTAATAGTTACTCTAAGGCATGGGCCCATCCTTCTCTATTCATCAGAGAGGCTATGTCTACACTTAAAACCTTAGATTGGACTTGCTTAGTAGTTCAAAGTTAGTTTGAACTAAACATGGCTTTTTAGTTCAAATCAACTTTTTAGTTCAAACTAGCCATGTTTTTTTTTAGTTCAAACTAACTTTTTAGTTTGAACTAAAAAAGCATTGCTAGTTCAAACTAAAAGTTAGTTTGAATTAAAAAACTGTGTTTAGTTTGAACTAACCGCTAGTTCCAACTTATTTATTTTGAACTAGCATGTCTCCATTGGGCTAGTTCAAACTTAATATGAAAATTAGTTCAAACTAAGTAGTTAGTTTGGACTAACCAGCCGCACTAAGTTCAAACTAAAATTTATGCTCCTTTATGCTAAACAATCTGTTTTACCTTGTATTTCGCTCAGACACTCTGGTTACTTCAGATCTGAGGAAGAGCTCTGTGAAACTCAAAAGCTTGTTCTTTCCATCAACAGAAGATGGTCCACTAAAAGAAATTAGCTTACTTACCTTGGCTCCTCATCGCTTGGGACCAACATGGCTACAACAACACTACAAACTGTAGTACAATATTCTTATGTAGTAAGCTACACTTTCCAAGCTTTGGAAACTGATATGTTTTGTAATATCAGTGACTACCAATGTACCTAAAATGAATACGTCTCTTAAATAGTCCAAACGTTGGACAAATTCCGTATGCCAGAACTGAGTGTCAGAGAGCGTGGACAATGATATAGAACAGCTCCAGTCATCTCACCATGAACAACAAACAGCTGGCACTATTCTCCATTACATTCTAGGTGATATCCTATGACCACTGAGGTCATGCTGTTCAGTTCAGAGGAGCAGGATTTCACCTCCTTTGAGTGCCAGATCCAAGATGGAGACTTGTTGAATGATGTTCACATTTCATTATCATTGGCATAAATTTTATTTAATACCCTTATACTATTTCGCCCTCAATGGGTCTTTCCACACTGCATGCTATTTATTTCTGATCTGGAACTCCTAACATTCCACTGAGTATTTTTATTTATTTATAATCCGCTCTGTCATTTACCAGCAAGGAACTTCTTTTGTGGTCATAATTAAACACAACAGGTATAAACAGTGTATGCAGAATCCATGAGAAATTTTGAAGGGTATTTTTTTCTTCTGTTTCTAAGCCATCTGATAATCACTTTAGTTGAGGAGACCACCCAATGTGATGGGATCCAAACTTCTAGAAAGTAGATTTGTTTGTATATCAGCTCTAGAATCTGAAATTTATACTGCAGGTGGAAGGAGTACAGCTCAATTAGATGGGATTTGTGAGACGTTGTACAGGGAACAGTCAGGTTTTCAAACAGTACCAATTAAAAAAGAAACAGAAAACACCTTATACCTTTCCTCATGTCATTTAGTCTGTCCTATATTTATGTAAATATGGAGGAGGATAAATTAAGAAGTGCAATCACTCTCTTCTGAATGTTATTTAATTCATAAGAAACTATCAAAATTCATTGTAGAAATCCTTTGTGGGGTTCAGAGATAAAATGTCCCCTGTGGGGAAGTCAGTTGTCCAAGGGTGTCTCACAGTAGGATGCTAGCTTTTTCAGAGCTCAAGGGAGCTTACTGGAATCCAGTCTAGGGGAATAAGAAGCAGTGTTTACCATTGGATGGATTGTGGTAACCTGTGTTGAAAGACCTTGTGGCTTCTGATGGACACCACAAATTCATAACTGCTTGCTGAGCCGCTATAGTGGGCATTAATTTTCAACTTGTGTCATAAGTGAGGTCAGGAATTAATAACATAAATATATATTTAGTCACTTGCCCCTAGTAGTAATTCCTCCAGGCAAAGTGTGATGTACATTAGGCAGTGTTTGAGGAAGATTATGCAGCTGTTGCCCACTTCAGAGCTACTCCATCGAGAGATAGAAAACTAGAATAAATTACAGGTGATTTAGGGTTTTTAAAATATATTTACTCATTCTCAAGGGCTTGTCAGCACCTTTCACTAGCACTGATTCCATACTGCTGTTTCACACTTCATGGTAATAATAAACATGACAGTGAAAAATAGAGTCGTGTATTGTAAGCTTTTTTCATTGCTGTGAGACAAGCATGGGCTTAGGTCACCACTGGTCTTGGGTGAGTTTGAATTAGCAGTCTGTGGGTAACAAGTCACATAATCCTAATTCAAGGAGGCATAATATTAGGAAGCTAAGCAAAAGCAGAATTTTAAAAATGGAATAAAATATCCTCAAATGTTAATATAGATTCTTATTAGAGGAATCTCAACTGAAAGTGAACTTCCAGGGAAGAAAATTCTATGAAAGATTAAAACTAGGAAATACAAGAAGCACCTTGGCTGCGTGATGAGAAACTTTCCTATGGACCATCTAAGCTAAGCTCTTATTTTCTCTTCTTCCGCATCCCATTTGTTGTAATTGGCTGAAGCCTGATCTCCTTGCTCAGGTTTTATCACAAACTCCTGTTGACTTTAGTGTCATCAGTGAGGATGGATTTGAAACATTCATAATAACTTGCATCTTATAAGGATCCTAAATCATTCAACAAGCTACATACACAGATGTCACCTACAACCATCTCTGGAAAGGAGTATGGCAGTTTTTCTGCATCAGTTGCACCAAGCAATAGATTTGAGGAGATTATGTGAAGGCTAATTTCTCTAGTAGAAACTACAAGGGAATTTTAGTTAAACAGAATGTAATTAATGGTGTTAGAAGATGTTGATTAGGAATAGTTTCCCTTCTCTTTCCAAAGGACCTCAGAATAGGAAGTAAACTTATTAATTTCTGAATAAAAGTAATCATTATTTGTTATTGATTATTATAATATTTTTTAAAATTTCAGTTATCCAGTTAGAATGCAGAAACAATGCCACATGACTCACATGTCACAGAGAGCAAAAAGGAAGTAGTTAAGAGACCATCACTAACAGTCTTCAGGCTATGAATTTTTTGACCAGTGTCTTTGGCAAATATGTAATACTGATTACGCATGACAACATCAGGATAGTTTTGATTCACCACCAACAACAATGAAAAGGAGTGCATTGTACAATTTATTTGCAACAACCATCAATTGGCTCTGAGTTTTTCCCCTATAAAGAGGGTTAGACTAAAGTCTATGCATCAGTTATCTTCTGCATAAGCTGCCTCTTAAATTCCCTACATATAATTCCCTGTACCACTAATACTATACTATATAATTCCCTGTACCAATACAGCTGTTCTGCTTTAAGATTGTTAGTATACCCATGACCTTAGTGGCATACCTTAAGGTCTCTGTCATTCCTTAAAATGTAATAAAAGTCCATGAGTATAATGTACCACAGAGAATTTTGTTCTTCTGAATGTTTACATCCTTTCGTATCAGAAGCAAAGCAAAGCAACTTACCATGGTGTCTCTTTCTCTGATAAAAATGTGAGTTACAGTATTTTAAACCATGTGTTATTAGGTAGGGCAGGAATTAGAAGCTATTTTTTACAGGTTGGCAATTACAATTTCAGCCTAGAAGGAAGACTTTAAATAGACAAGAGGGAGGGGAAGGGGAAAAGGGTAATTTTAGAAATGCTGTATATTTAAGCTTCAGTTAAAACTCTCTGCAAGCCCAAAAGGATGTTTGGAGTTAGGTTTTAAAAACAGTGGGATTTAGTGCAACAGGTTTGGCAAATGAATCAGTGAAGTTCATACAACTGATGAATTGATGTAGACCCGGCTGACTAACATGTACCATGTGTTTGCTTTGGCAACAAATGTGGAAAAATCATTTGGAGAAAAATTGTATTATTCAACAGATCAACAGATTTCTTTTTTGTGTGTGTGTGTTTTTCCCCCTCTCTTTAATCTAAATCACAAAGGTAGGGTTCACAGAGCTCTTCTTCTGATTAGAACCATATTCGTCCTGTTACAGAAAGTGAAGATGCCAGCATGTGATTTTACATGATTTAGGCTCTCTGATAATAGCATCCCTCAACCACTAAAACCAAACACCCACACACATAAGTAGAACAGACACATATACTGTACACAGACACATGAAGCTGAAAGATTTCAGAACATCCGTTTCCCAGCTGTTTTTGTGATTGAAAGTTCATGCTGGCTCTGTGCTCATAATACTGAGCTTTGAACAATCTAATTATCAAAATCCTTAATGCAATCAAATGCATTTGTTTAAAGCTAGTTTATTAAATAATAAGATATGGTGACTTCAATTAAATTATAAACAAACTTTACAATTCTTCATTGCAGGAGGTAAAGACAATACTGGAAGAGTTGTGTATTTTTCTTTTTAAGTCCTAGATCTACGGATTTTGTTGTCCTCAACCATGAAAGCTTGGCTTCTTCTTGTCTAGAAGAATGAGAAGGGAAGATTAAACCTTGCTGAACATACCTTTGCAGGGTTACCTTGTCTTTTCAGGCCCTAGAAGTGACTTCGCCCGCCAGAAATCCAGGCATGTATGTGCTGATCTGTGTTGATAAACTTCATAAGGGTTATCAGAACTTCACTCTCATTTTACAGGGTTCTCTACTACTTTCACTCACTCATTCTTTTGGTCTGGATCCCTGATATTTTCCTTTTAAATTTGAAATCTCATCTTTTTCTCCATCTGTTTTTTATTCTCCTTCAATCTTAGGTATATAATTCTCTTTGATACCCAAAATGAACTCAGTGTGAAGGAAAGATATCAAATCAAGAGCACTTTAAATATAAGGCCTCTGTTTGCCAACAGATGTGGCATGGCAATAGTATGAGTGTTTCTTAATTCTTTTTTGACAAACCAAGACCCCTCTGGTACAGAGACCTCTTAACAAAAGAACCTCTATTCTTGGCACATAACTCTTGCCTCAGATCTGACAAATTCACTACACCAGCATGTGTCTGTCGATAAAGAGAACACGTATATTTATAGAAAGCTTGTGACTTCTCAAGATTCATGACCATTGTGAGATGTGAGCATGAGTACTAGTTAAGAACAGGGGTTAACGTATAATTTGGGTGGCCATGGAATCCTCCTAAATTTCCAGGCCTCCCTCATGTGGGTCCAGGCCCAACTCACTCAGGTCCAGGCCACAGCTACTGCCCCCAATATCCATTCCCCTGTCCCCCAAATCCACCCCCATCCCTGAATACCCACCCTCAAAATCCAGCCCCAGCCCCCAATAGCTATTCCCCTGTCCAATATTCCCCAGAGCCCAATACCCACCCCCAAAATCCACCCAACCCTCCACTACCTACTCCTTCTCCCCAATAATTCCCCAAATCCAAAATCCACGCCTGCCCCCAATATCTATTCCCCCATCCCCAGTATTCCTCCAGCCCCAGCCTCCAAAATCCACCCCCTTGCCTCCAATACCCACCCCCAATGCAAGCCAGGCCACCCCAAGTACTTACCAGCAGCTGTGCACTGGGCTGGGAGACAACCTCTCCTGCAGGCTGTGCTTGGAGGCTTCTGTCTCCAAGTGCAGCCTGCACATGTGTGGGGGAGCCAGGCACGCTCCCCTGCTCTGCCATGCCAGCCAGAACATGGCAGAATGACGTTCTGGGGCCTGCTATTTTTAGGGACTCAGCGTTTGGGCCACTAAAAATAGAAAATGGAACTGGAACACAGCATTCTGGTTCCATTTTCTATTTTTAGGGGGCCTGAAATGCTGAGCCCTAAAATAGTGGGCCCCAGAATGGCATTCTGCTGAGTTCCAATGTACTTTAACCCCTGGTCAAGGAATAATATAACTATGATGAAACTATGCTTTGTGGACTTATCTGTAAAAGTTGGTCACAAGGGTATAATATGTTTTGGTGATGGCCCTTTCAAGCAGGAGGGAGTTGTCATACCATTCTGGTTAGATGATGATCTAATGCAAGGGTTGATTATTTACTCCTGTTTCATCTCAAGATTTCCAGTGGAACACCATCAGAGAGAATTGCAAACAATTGAAATCAATTGGAGGTAGAAAGGAACATCAGAACATGCAGGGAACCATCTTATCTCTAAATAAAGAAAAAAAGTAGCGTCACTATAACACAGGCACAGAGGAACTCTGTATGCATTGTATCCATGAGGAAACATCATATTACTTGGAGAGTGTTTTTCATGAAAGTTTGAAACTTGATTCTTGTGAAGCCAGCCAGCTCTGCAATGCATTGAACTTGAAAGGAAGTCCTACTTTATAATTTAGGAAAGATAACTATTGGTAAGTGTAGGCCCTAGTTTGCATTTTACAGTTTAGTTTAGCATTATAACTGTTTGTTTCCATCATGCTGTCTTGCTTCTGTTAGAATCTCTACTTTTTCTTAGTAGAACCTCTTGTTTTATTACAAGTGCTGGGTACAGGAGCAGTCGTTCAAGGTCGAAGTGGGCAGATGATCTGGGATATCTTGTGAGCAGCTAATGTCAAAGTCTGGATATCACAGAGAAATGCTTCAAGGGCATTCAGAAACTGGGATGCACTTCTTGTTTACAAGGCAAACACAGGGCTGGCATTAAGACAGAGGAGTGTTGAAAGGCTGTTCAGGTTAGGAAGCTGATACCCGGTCATTACATGCTCTTACTGGGATGGGGAAGGAGGTTTCCAAGGTGTCTCAGGCTATGCTCACATGCAGGGAGTTAAATTGATTTTCGAAGCAATTCAAGCTAAATCAATATAATAACCCTTAAATCAATTTCAACTAAATTGATTTACCAGCTTCCCCACAAATCGAACTAGAATGTCCGTGGAAGGACTTGCTAGTTTGATTTAGGAGAGGGGCACCCTGGGAGGTGTGGCAACATGACCCCCTGGCAGGGCCATGTTGGCACCCAATCCCCTGGCACTGGCTCTCCAGAGCCAGTGGCCAGGGAAAAAAAGCCCCTGGGGGCACAAATGGGGCCGCCCCTCTTCCCCGCTGCTTTCCTGGAGGTAGGGAAAGGATCGGGGTGCCCCTCTTCCCCACCACTGGCTGGGTGGCAGAGACTGACATATCGGGGTGCTTTGCTACCCCTGCCGCTGGCCAGGCAACAGGGTCTGTGATTGCAGGATGCTCTGAAGTCCCTGCTGCTGGCCAGGTGGTGGGGACAGAGCTCGTGGGGCAGCCTGAATCCCCTGTCGCTTCCCAGGTGGTGGGGGCAGAGCTCATGGGGTGCCCCGAATCCCCCCATCACTGGCCGAGTGGCAGGGGCAGAGCTCGTGGGGTGCTCTGAAGGCTCCACCACTTCCCAGGTGGTGGGGGCTTTGGAGTGCCCCATGAGCTCAGCCCCCACCACTTGGCCAGCGACAGAAGCTTTGGGGCGCTCCACGAGCTCAGGTCCTGCAGCTCAGCTAGTGGTGGGGGCTTTGGGGTGCCCTGTGAGCTCTGCCAGGCAGCGAGGGCTTCAGGATGCTCCATGAGCTCTGCCCCCACTGCCTGGCCCACAGCGGAGGTAGCAGAGCACCCCACCAGCTCAGCCCCCGCCACCCTGCAATCTCACCTGCACCCCCCTCTCTCCCTGGCCAGGGTGCTTATGGGGTGGGGGGGCCTTCCTTCCAGGGTGCCATGCACCCTGGGAGGAAGATCAAACGTTTGAATCGAAACAGTGCTGTTTTGAAATAACGCAACCGAATGGCATTATTTCAAAACAACCCTTTCGATTCAAGGGCTATTTCGATTTCCTACTAGGTTTTAGTGTTTTGAATTAAGGTTCGTTGTTTTGATATGATGGGGCTCATCATTTTGAAACAACAAAACGTTATCTGGACATGATTTTTTTCAAGCAAAACAACGGTTGTTGTTTCGCTTTAAAACCAATGTGTGGACATAGTTTCACAGTCCTGGACACCCCGAGAACTGTCACAGCCCTGCTGAACTGTACAATGATATCATTTAGTGTGTGAATGTTTAAATCAACATGGAAGCCTTTCAAAAAACATAGTGCTTTGGTTCAACTACAATATACAGGCTACATGCAAGAATTACCGATTGAAATTATATGAATTTCTATGGCCTGTGTTGTGCAGGAAGTCAGACTACCTGACCATAATCATCACTTCTGGTCTAAAAATCTATTGCATCTACTAGATTTTGTAAAGCAGGCTGGCTTTCCTATGCTGACAAACTTCATTTTCAAATCCAGAATTTTTATTTACAAAATGATTTTTTAAAAAGCAATTTCCCCTTCCAAATACATAGCATTTTATATTACGTCACTCAAATGTTTTGGAGAAATATGCCACTGCCCATCCTAAAATTAGCTGCTCAGAGCCTCTGCTAGTATAAATTGTCATAACTCTATCAACTATGACAATCTATACCATCTGAGGATCTGCCCCAGTGCTTTTAGCCCTCTAAGTTTCTGAAAATCGATTGTGAGCAAAATGATCTGATACATGAGTTTTTACTCAGTCTTTTAAATTTTTGTTTTTATACCTCATTCATTTCCTGGCCAACATTCCTATAGGCTGTAAATTGATGCCATTTATGGTGGTGCTATCAGTAATCTTTGAGGACACAGACTGAAACCCCCAATTCATTTCTTGTTGGCCGCCAAATAAACTTCAGATGCTAATGACTTTCAGGCACAAGTAATCTGCACTAAATTGGAAGCATAGACACAGAAGTGACTAATCTGAAAGTATTCCTGGTCATGAGGGACTGAACCTTCTCTGGACATCATAATGACTCCTTCAGACCTATTATTATACTAATGATTAATGAATGCCTGAGAAGTTTGTTTCCAAAGGCTGGTTTAAGTCAAATGCCTAACATCATTGTAACAGTTCTGTTTAATTTAATTTCCTGTTGTTTAATTTAATTTCCCCTCTTGTAATGTAATTTATGATGTTTTTTAATAACAGGAAAAAATAGAAATGGAAATAAATTAGCAAGTAGGGACAAAAAGAAGTGAAATCCAACTTACATCTGAATTCTTTTTATTAACTATATTGTGAATGGAATCATTACTAGTACAAATGAGGACTGGCAAACATGTCATCTTTGTGGGTTCAAATCTTGCTATGTATATACCCATAAATGTATGTACAGTTCACTATTGCTCTACACCACTTACATGGGTGCAAAGTAAGTGCATATAAAACATATAACTTTTCTGATTTGGCATTATTTGTCACTTACTTTGCACTAGAGTGTAGGGAAACAGGGAATTAAGCCCCATATATACCCATATCTGTGCACACATATACACACAGTCTTTACTTGTGTTCCAGCAGAGCAGTATGTATCCATCACAGGTGCAGAAGAGGTATTGTGGAGGAGGAAAATTCAAGGCTAAGTCAGAGATGATAAAATAAAATCTGAAATACTGCTACATTACAAAATGCTTACTTGAAGAAAGTGTGTGTCAGCATGGTGGTGAGTAACATGAGTCTGTAGGCAGGAAAAAGAGATTAAAGCAGCATAAAGAACATTCTTAACAATGGAAAGAAGTTTGCTTAGTAAGGCTATCTCAAAGATTAATGATGATATGAACATAAAAGAAACCAGATGACTGAAACAAACAATGGGCCAGATCCTCAGCCCAAGACAGTGTAGCTCCATAGAATTTAATGACTCTATGATGATTTACAGCAGTTAAAGATCTGGCCCAACATAATGACACCCAGAAATAGGCTCTTGGGAGTATTTGCTTCAAGTGTCCTCCAACACCAGCACTAGCATATGGTTGTGGAACTGCATGCACTCCCAGACTCCTCTTTTCTTGCTTCTTGTCCTTAGTTTATAATGGGGCCTGCAAGTTTATTCTCTGTAATAAAATCTCATTGGTTTATTAGGAATGAGACAATGATTTCTCTACCTTATGGCTTAAATGTTCTCTAGTGTGCCCCACTTAATGGTATCAAGACAACTCTGTCCATAGTAGACTGATTTTTGTGTGGGTAAAGTGACTTTCAGAGACTCTCTGAAGTAGCAGAACATCCCAACGGAGGCTGCAAGAGAGAATGATCATTTTTATAATTTACTAACACTATTTTATAAGACAAAAAGCAGACAGAAGAGTAACCATGAACTGAAAGTAAATATTCAGAAGCTACACTGCCAAAAACAGCTTTAGATATTGTTCATGGTATTGGAAAACTTAGTAAAAGGAAAACAACAAAACAAAAAAAAAATCCTCAACAAGCTTAATAAAACCTGCAAATATTCAATTATAGAAAGGCTGTTTCTCAGGAATGAGAAATGTAATGGAGACAGAGAAATTTCCTGGTCACGTCCGTGCTTTCACTTTTCTCTCATGGGCCTCCATGTTCCTTTCTCGCCCTCAGACTACTGAATGTATGGAGACCACTCAGCCACTCCCCCAATTCCAGAAGTTCCAGTACTTCTGAGAAAGACGAGGGCAGACCCTCACTGGCATCACTCCACCCCCTCCAGCACAATATGTGTTTGATCATGCAGCTTGTGGCATGATCTGGCTTGATTTGAAGAAAACATGCCATCTCCTGCCTGATGGAGATGGCCATCAATTCAGTGGGGCTTTTACCAAAATGGCATCCTTGTTGTGTGATATCCAACAAAACCACATATGCTTTTATTCTAGTACTGGACAGGAGACAAGCCTTAAAAAATAGAACTGTCTTAAAGGCAAATCAGTGGCCTGCCTCACTGACAGTGAAGTTGTGGGGACTTTATTTTGGGGAAGGGCTGTATACTGTATTGTGCAAGGAGACCTAGCAGAGTGCCCTTCTTGGTATGTTGAGCCAGTTTCCTAGCCTTAGACAAAGACAGGCTAAGTCCCAGGTCCTGGTCTCTCCACATGAAATGCAATGATTATGACTATCAGCAGCTCCTGTGTGTGCCTTTGTGGGTGAGTGGGAGTTTTCTCTTGGCTCTGTTACTGCTTATCCTTAGTAGATCCAAGGCTGATGATGGACCATGTATCAATTCAGCTATTTGTCATCATTCTCTATATATAGAAGCAATTTTAAAATAATGGGCTTTATTGCAAGCCTTTATTGACTTTAATAGGGGTACACCAGTTTGCACCAGCTGAGGATCTGGCCTGATATTTCTCACATCATACATTATTTCATATCAAATTGTCCGCATATTGTTTGACAATGAGTTCTGGCTAACAGTTTGCCCTCTTTTCCTGGTTACACTTCATTTGGTATTCCAGTTGCATGTTGCCATCTGAATTATGTGCCATAGTTAAGTAACAACAGGGAATTTTAATTAGAGATGAGTGTGAGCAGCACAGAAGTTTGTATCATGGCTGCAATGCAATTAAGAAGTGTTACAGATCATCCATTACCATCTGTTTTTATTTTACTAACTCAAACTGGTCACCACATGATCCACAAACAAGACTGACTAGCTTGAAAAGAAAAACAAAGAAGAAATTGACTTTTTCTTTTGTAAGCCTTTATTATTTATAAGGAAGTGATGTGGTTGCCAAGAAAACTTTATTAAAGAATCATTAAAAATAAAAAAAAATTATGTTTTTATGACTTGGCCCTAATCAGTCATATGGGTTTGGAACTTACACTAAAATTCAGGAATTTTGTTGTTATAATTTTTGCTCTATAATCATCACTGAGCTTTTACAACCAAAGGCCTATGTGCTTGCTGGGTAATGAATACCTCCAGACTGGATCTTAAGAACAGCTACAAAAACTGTGTCTGGTCTGGCATTACTGCATCTTTTGGAAACCATGTAAAGTGTTGATTGTCTCTGCCCTGACTACCTATTAAGTCAGGGAATTTAGCAAGCAGGGCTCTTTCCTTGACACTCAGCACAAGAAGTGCTGTATCACTGTCAATGGGGGCTTACTCTTAAGCTAATGAAGGTTACTTGATGATATCTAAAATGCTTTTGAGTGCATCATTAATATTCTCTAATAAATTGTTGATTGCTTTCTGTATTTCTCTTATTTTTAAAGTCAACTTATCTAATGGTGGAACATATCAGTGGCTTCTTTTCCATGAGGCCCCAGAAGGGAGAGATCTCAAAAATGCTTTCTTCTTTTATTGTTCTCTGTGAACACTAGAAGCAGGTTGACTCACTGTTAGAGATGAAATTAAATACAAGTTGGAAAAAGCCATCATCTTGTGATGCAGGGCAAAAAGATGATTGCTTCCTCTGAAATGGTAATGTGATATTTACTCTTCAAAAATTCTTTTAATAGTGAGTTAAGACTATTAACTTCTGCAAGATTGGAGTGTGTTAGGTTTTGTTTCATAGAAGAGACAAAGTAATGAAATACCAGACCTGCTGGTATGACATAAAATATTTCAAAATTCATGTCTGGCAGAGAACAGCGTCAGGTTAAATCCTTATACGTGTCAGATGAGAGGCTAATGTAAGTCTTACCACCTAATAACTCACCAGTCTTACCACTATTGCTAGAGCCTAAAAGAGAAAATGCCTTCTAATAATTTTATTGAATGTTTACATGGCAATAAAAAACCTGTGGTATGGCTGCAGTTGGCCTGGTCAGTTGACTCAGGCTTGCAGAACTTGGGCTGTGTGGCTCAAGCCAGCTCCTGGGCTTTGAGACCCCACAAAAGATTACAGAACTAGGGCTTCAGCCCTAGCCTGAACATCTACCCTGTGATTTTTTAGCCACAAAACTTGGGCCCCATAAAATTGAATCAGCTGACCTAGGCTTTCAGATTCCGTGCTGTGGGTTTTTTATTGCACTGTAGGCCTAGCAAAACTTGTTTGCTCAGTGGTCTTTAACTATGGGTAATGCAAAATTGTACTGAAGGCCTGGAAGATATTGAAACAGGCATTTAAGACAAAGGATTGCTTATTGGAGCAGTTCTTTAATAGGACATGCAAAATATAAGGAAACCAATGAGAAATATTTATGTGATTTCTTCAATGTGTTAGAATAGTCTGAAGATGATAATCTATTTATGAAAAGATCCTTGCTTTAAGTGTCAGAGGGGTAACTATGTTAGTCTGGTCCAGGGGTGGCCAAATTTACGGAATTCAAGAGCCATACAAGTTGATTATTAAGCCTTTGAGAGCCACACTGAGGCATATAGCCATATTTTACATACTCCAAAATTACTAAGTTTAAAATTCATTGCACACTTCAATTTTACTGTAAAAAGAGGGCAAATATTGATCCTATTAATGTCAGATTCTAACAATTACTTAAGGTTACCATGAAAACTAGGCCTACCTATACAGTAAATACTTAGCTTCTCTCTGCCCTCTCCAGCCATGCCAGCGCTTCTCCCCACCCTCTCCAACCCCATCCCTAATTCCCAGCTCCTGACACTGGCTCCCCTGGGCCGACCCTCCCCCCCCCCTTCCTAGGTCCCCCTTACCTGGTCACTCCGGCAGCTAGGCACATGCTGCCCCCCACTCCCCTGGAGCACACTCTGAGCATGCTCAGGGCGGGAGATTTAAAACTACTAGGCTGGGGCTGCTTTCCTCTGGTTTTCTTCTGTGAGCCATGATTTTACATTCACGAGCTGCTTGCAGCTCCTGAACCACAGTTTGGCCATGCCTGATCTAGTCCAATAAAAGAAGCAAGGAGTCAAAGCAGCTTTGATTTGCTGTTACAGTATGACCTGATCCCATGTCTTATACTCCTCTGCATTTATTTTCCTCCCATTCTGTAAGTTCCTGCATCTTCAAAGTGTCTGACAAAGTGAGATTTCCTCCCGTGAAAGCTCATGCAATAAAAAAGCTTGTTAGTCTTTAAGTGCCACAGAATTCCTTGCTTCTTGTGCTTTAAGTGGAATCACAGAACAATTGCTGAAATATATTCAGCATATTGTAGATCCTGTGAATGCAGTTATCAGTAAGTTCTAATTTTATATTTTAAACTTCTTATTAATTACTAAACAAATTATGTTTGAAAGATCTATTTAAATCACATGCTGGCCATGTGGCCCTTCGCTACATTAAGAAAAGAGGGGCTTTTCTTTTCTATTATGTTAACTCATTCCATTTAGTTTAGCTCAATTGAAAAACTCGCTTGACGGTAGTGTCGGCACAATTTAACTCTTCTAACTCAGTTTTAGTAGGTCTAGTTATAGCATATGATCCTATCTAGGATTTAGTAGCATATTCAAGGGAACATTGCTTTGTCTTGACTGAATTTTAGATGGCAACTTGATTTAAAATCACACCTTTAAATCTAAGTTAGCAAATACCAAACTGTGACTAGCTTTCAGCTATATCATTGCATGTATCTGATGCCTGATATATATAGCACATGTACACCAGAAAATGCCCATAAAACATAAGAATTCAAAGAATTCTCCTCACCTTTCTAACAACCCCATGACTTGAAAATGGTGTTTTCCCCCTCTGTTTTTGTTCTAAGCATCCTGTATAATTAACCTCAGATAACCCCCTTTTCCCCAATTGTTCTGAGCCAGTTTCCGCAGTGGCATAATACAGATAATAATACTTCCCTATTCATAACCCATCTTCAAAGCATCTGATGAATTGGGATTTTCTCCCATGAAAGCTTATTCAAAAAATAAATTTGTTAGTTTTTAAGTGCCACAGGACTCCTTGTTTGTTTGTTTTACTGAACTAGATGGCTGTCCCTTTGGATCTTGAGATCCTCAGCTGGATGCTGCAGTCCAGATAGAAGCTTCTCCTAGCAATAATAATGAAGTACATTGGCTTTTCCCCTAGAGGCCCAGGTCAGGGATCAGAGCCTTGTCCCTGAGATTATACACACATAGGGTTAGTCTTCACTGATGGTGGCAAATTCACCACTGTCAGGAGCGCTGCTGGCCCTGGAAAATACTTGGGGCTTGTGTGCTGCTGCTACAGCTGCTGCCGTGAGCTTGGACCCGGAGCTTGGGCTCTGGGACTCAGGGCTCGAGCCCTGTAAGCCTGGTGTCAGCGATGCCATTGACCACTGTCAGTTCTAACTTCCTGATCTCCCCTGCCCCTCAAGGCATGGAATAGCTTAGAATGGAGTTTAGCTTAGTATTGTGAGACAACTTTAAAATCCTGTGGCATGAAATGTTTCTCTTCAACAAGTAAAAATTTCCCTATTACTTTTGGAGTCTCTGTAACTCTTTCTTCCAAATAGATCAAATGATGAAATAGGAAAGTTGAATTTATCTTCAGCTGAGACTGTTATTCTTTGAAACTGTCATGATACATGAAAGGATTTGGCAATTTAGAACAGCAGAGTCTTGTAGGCAGCTAACAAAGATGCCTTTTTACCCTTTCACTTATTTCTGGAATCAGTTCTCTAAAAAGTGTACAAAGAGGGAGTTTAATTTTCACATGAAAGCTGCCACTTCTGACTGAGCTTTTAATATGCAGTATTTTTTTTTAAATGAAGCTTTTGATGCACAGCACAGATGGGAATTGGTCCAAAGGGAATGATTTCAAACTCAGCAACTACTGGATAGTGTTTAATGAAGTCTTGACAACTAACTGTATAAAGGTAAACAGACATAAAACTACTAATGATATAGTCAAAAAAGTGGATATTTTACAAACCAGCATTGTTATTGTAATACGAGCATTTCTGAAACACGAGAAAAAAAGAGGTGATGAATTTTAAAGAGTCAGTATTTGGTTCCATTAAACTACTAAGTAACATCTTATTTCAAACCAAAGATGCATGTTAAAATTTCATGCAGATTTTAATCCAATGGTTTTGAATTAAGCTGGTCCCTGCTGCTGAAATGGCTGATTATCTTTTTCTTAATTACTGAGCAAGTTTCCAACAGTGTTTAGTTCTTAATAGTGCCAAACCACATGGCAAAATACATACTTTCATATTAAGGGCACAATAGTCTCTTTCCCCCCAACTGTGCAGATACTTTTTTATACCTTTCTCATGTGCACTGGTGGAAAAATACTATGTGATCATGTAATTGCAGACTATATCTTAATGAACATGGGATAACATGTATGTGGGATTGAAATTAAGGTTGCACAGGCGCCTATACTTTTGGCATTTCCTAACTTTCTTGTGTTTGACTTTGCAATCTTATTAATTTTCTTTTAGCACAGTGTTTGTGCAAGTGTGAGATTTTCTATTTAGTATTGTAAAAGAAAATAGTGCTCCACAATAAAACAACAGCATTTAAAGGACAATAAGGCTTTGCCCCAAACATGTTATATTTTAAAATTACAGATGAAGACAAAAAGTATAAGACAATGCAAAACATACAGAAGGCTGCAATAGTTCTAGTTTGAGTGCTTCATGGAGTAAGTGGATCCTCAAGTTTCTTGGAGGAGAATGTGGATGGAACTTGATGTCTTTTAGTAGCGAAGGGGAATATTTTACCTACATAGGGTGGTGTGAAAGAAAATTTCAAAGACAGGAGAAAGAAGCAGCAAGTGAGAAAGGAAGCCAATGAGTAGAGAGGCTGGAGTGAAGAATACAAGAGCAAGATGTAGGCTGTGATGATATTGTGGAAAGCTTTTATGGCGAAAGTCAAATAAACAGTAGCACTGATCAGCAGAGAAAATTGGAAGAGATGAGTCTAGTGTATTGTACTGAATATAGTAGGATTGGAGAAGAGATGATGCATTTTACAGATGTCAGAGAAAAAGTTATGACAGAATTTTGGAAGGTCTTAAATGTGAGAGGTGAGAAACAAAAGGAGAGAAGGACTACACTCAGTCTGGAATTGTCATTAATGAGATATGATTGTGTTACTATTATTGTTGTTGGTTGCAGCAATGAACAGGAAGGATTTAGGAGGAAGGATCAAGAGCTGAGGAAGATGACATGATAACCAGCTGCAAAATTTGGATCCAAGAAAAGGTCAGAAATCTTCCCGGCCAAAGTCTGGGCAAATGTATCTGGTTGTCACTTAAGGAATCTCTAAGGTACCTCTTACCACTGCTGTGCCTAAGTGCTGATCAGATTTATGGTGTTTCTCAACCCCTTTGGAGAGATAGGCTTTACTCATGAATTTTAGATACAGATTTGGGTTTTTGAGTTGGAAAACCCCTCTTCCCATTCCTCAAACTTAGGATTGCTAGCTCTGTGGTTCTGTATTGGAAGCTCATCTAATCATGTGTTTGTATTTACACTCATGTAGCCTAAGATTAGTGGTTTTCAAACCTTTTTCCTTGGGACTCAGTTGAAAAAAATATTTATACCCATGACCCAACAACTATATCATTCAGCAATGCATTTTACTCTGTTGGCAGCAGTAGCAAGGGGTGCCGCGAACCAGTACCTGACTATCTGTGACCCAGTACTGTGTCCCAACAGATAGTTTGAAAATCACTGCCCTGAGATGGTATCAGCTCACCTGAGAAGAAGTGCCAGAGATACATAAAGAGATTTAGAATCGTTCTGGAAATTAAAGGTCAACGTACATGGTAGATTTCTGACTTATATGTCACTAGGTAATAGCTAATTAAATATTTTACATTTATGTATCTCTAAGCATACAAGGAAAAACATGAAAGATAACACAAAGGTTATGTCTCCAAAGTGGTTGTGTTCCCAATTCATTGACAAATCTGGTAACTGCACAAGTAAATAACTCAGTACTGAAGATTAGCCCATGCTACAATTTTTTCAAAATCAATTCTAGATATTTAATTTCCCTAAAGATTTAGACTGAAAGGATCCAGGATTTGGTTCAGCCCATGACAACATGTTACATACTGCTTTTCTCCAAGAGCAATTCAGTCAAGTTTGAGAGAGATCAGGTGGTTTCAACAATTCATTGAAAACTACAACAGGCTCTAAATATATGAACCTAGGCCACAAGTATAGCTAGGGTTGGTAATTTTGGTTGGATGTATTTCTGGAGGTTTCATCACATTACATAATCTTTAAGTAAAAATTAATCTCTAACTCCTGGAGACTCCAGGACAATCCTGGAGGGTTGACAATCCCAAATACAGCAAGGAAGTAAAATCTCACTGCCTGCTGGGTGATCAAGTGAGGCATATCAGCTGCAGTCTGATGAATCTGTTTCTCTGGCTAAATTTGGAATCTGTCATTACTGCACCACACACCTCTTTGAGAAGTTCTTAACATATTCTTATATATCCTATGCTATGCCTGTGCCCTGTGACCCGCACATACACAGCATGATGCCCCCTATTGCTGGAAAATGTCAAATATGTATTAACAAGATAAGTGTTAAGAACAAGAAAGGGTAAAGGTGCCTCACCCTCAGACACAGGAATGTCTGAGGGTATGGCCAGCTCCAATCAAGTCTCCAGTCTCCTAACAAGCAGTAGTGCCCAGCTGTGACTTTCTGATTGGGAATTAAACTTCTCCTAATTGTGGATCTTTTCAGATCTGGGGTTTTGCTTTAGATTAATTTCTAGCAGAAAGATACCCAGTTCCCAAACATGCATGAATAAAGTAGTAGTCTTTGATAGACTATACTACTACTGTCGAAAGTCTTTGATATTGAAAGTTCCCATCTACAGAAGAGGATATTCATAAATCAAAAGAGTTCTACCAGTCTTCATATTAGAAAGCTTTTCAGGATGGCTACATAGCTGGGGAGAAAGAAGAGACTGTATGACTTCCAATTTCTTTGGAGTTCAATTTTGACATAATGAATAAGGATCTGTGCTCCCCGTGGGATGTACGTACATATTCTAATAAAAACAATGGCAGAACTGTAACTAACAAAGTGTCATTAGGACACAACTATCATGATCAATACAACCAGTTGTCAGAAAATGGACGTAAACAGAAGTATTGACTATATAATCACAATGCTTCCTTCTGAGTTTGGAATCTATTAATCTATCTCCTGACTAATCTATCTCCAAACTTTTCTGTCACCTTGTACAGAAATTTCTTCTTCCTCCTCAAATAACTTTATATTTAAACAATATATAGATTCAGAACTTTCAGAACTTGATATTGAAATTTATGCTCTCCTTTTTCCTTTCCTTTGGGGCAGAGATCTAAACTGACAGAATGACATACATCTTAGTAGGTGGATCAAGCCACTGTAAAACTGCTGCCAACATTTTCCTACAGATAGGAGGGACCCCAAAATATTCCAACTGAGTGGATCATGCATTTCTTCATGACACACAGCTTACAATTTCACTATGTACCATGTGTTCCCAAACAGTTTTATGCCAAGCATTACTGAAATTAAATCAGCAGCAAATGGTCCAAAACATTAACATTCAAACTTTCTCCTAGTTGAGAGCTGAATTTGTACTGATTTACTTTACTTTTTATTGCCTAGTAAACACTCATTGAACTGAAACACAACAGCAGCATCCAGAGGCTGCACTAGGCTTCAGTTATGTATGTATTCTGTAAGAATTCACTAGGCATACAGCCCAGGCCCTGTTTCCATTTTACAGGTTGCTGTCAGGTTTGAACCACACAGCACTTTATCACATCAGAAATCATAGCCTAGAGTCCAAAATATATCATTCGAGGAGAAAAAATAAAATCAGAGTTTGAGCCTTTTGGGACTATGGAGAGGAAGGTGGAGTGTTTCACTTCCAAAATGTCTAAAAGACAAGCATCCAGGCATTATTACTTTGATAATATTTTTGTCCCAAGACTAATAGAACTAGAATTGGGTTTAATAGCTAGGGTGAAATCCTGGCTTCGCTGAAGTCAGTGGCAAAGTTCCCATTGATTTCACTGTGGGCAAGATTTCACTCTTAGTTTTCTCAGTGTTTTCCTTATTCTTCTTTCCAGATAACTACCTCTGCTTGTTTTCTATTTAAGACATGCATTATTTCACATAGCTATATTATACTGTTTCTACTCCATAGGGGTGTTGTGAGGCTTCATTAACTCCTGTTTGCAATGGAGTATCAAGTTTCTCCGATTTTATTATAAGTAACTATATTTGTTGCATGATCAGACATTTTAGATTTGAAGTTCAGTGCTTTTGCCACATGCATTGTTATGTGGACACTGCATCATAGGTTTTTGAATCCACAGGACACATTTGAGGTTTGCTTAAAAATATTTTGAGACCATCTGGAGCAAATCTGGAGGAAACATGCATTGATGTTGCCCATAGTTTTTGTAAGGAATTCACAGTTTTGCTTGAAACCTGCTGAACTTGACTCAGCAGTATTGGTTTTTGGTATGTGTTCAGTATAAAACTCAAAGAAAAATACAGAGATTTTTTAACTTGTCTCCTCAGAAATATATTGAATCTCAAGCAAGAAACCCCACCTTGTTGAACAGTACTGTGAAATATATTAACATGCTCTTTTGTATTCAGTAGAGCTGTTGTAGACTTTAAGGCCCTGAGGACCCTTTATACTCATCTAGTCTGACTTCCTGTATGGCACAGGTAAAAGCTAATAAATTAATTCACAATTAATAATATATTTTAAAAAATTGGCTTGTTTTCCAAATGTGAATTTGTTGAGTATCCTCACAATCATTCATTGTTTATTATTTGTGAATACTGTATAGCCATTGAAATTTTCTTGGCCTTCAAATTTTTAAAATTGCAAATATTACAATAAAATGCAACTTGTAATTTTCAGTGTAATATAATTTAATTTTCTAATTGAAGAAACTAGCTTATGTCACCAGCATAACTCATTGAACAAACCAGTGCTGCTTATATTCGGAATTATGTATTCAGTTCTAAGGAAGTGATCTGCTTTGTATTACTTAGTATCATATCATGCAATCAGAAGTCAGAAACATTGGCACCTGATTTATGTATCTAATCAACAAAGTGGATCCAGTCCAATTTCAACTCAAATCAACAAAAATCTTTTCATTAATTTTAATCAGACTTGGATTGAATTTAGTGGAATTGTGTATATTGATTATTACAGTAAACTGCACAAGATAAAATTTGCTTTTGATGAATGTTCTCTTTTCATGAATATTTGTGAAAAACCATGTAATGCATGCAACAGTGTCACAATCATAATCAAATCAATATTCATTTTTAAACTGGAATACTTACAAAACTGTTTCTAATTGCTCAGTTCTCTATTCACTGTGTTAATGAAAAAAATATAATAATGATACAAACGTTCAAATTCCACAGGAGTCTCAATGTTCCCTCTAAGATAATCATGCAGCTGAGCAAGTCTGCTGCTGATTCTGACCCCTGCTCCCCCATACCCCTGCTGCCTGTTGGCTCCCTGAGTGCATCCATAAGTTGCTCAGCTGCATCATCAGCTTAGAGGGAACACTGCGAGTCTTATTTTTTTTCTTCCTATTCATTAAATCACTGGAAAGGCACAATTTAGGTTAAAAGAAGTAAAAACAGAAATTCTAATGTAGGCAATAATAGGGAAATTACGTTTGCCACATTCCATGTGTGGTGTACAGTCTACATTGTGGTTACTCTTTAAAACTGCTCCAGGACTTGTTGTTTGTTTTCCTGATGTCCATGAGGTTCCATGTGGACACAATGATCTTCACACCTGGAACAAATCACAGGATCAGGACCACGTTATTTTCTTTCAGGCATAGTGCTACTTTGTGAAACTGCAGATTCAAATCTGCAAAAACAGAATCTAAAATGTTTTGATTTTGTTTGGCTAAGAACCAGAGATGTTAGAACAGAAAATAGAATACAAGTCTGCATGGCTATGTCTGCACTGGGAATTTAGTTCGAATTAAGCCTCCTTAAACTAAATTCGTCCATGGCCACAGTGGCTTTTCTTAGTTCAAACTAAGCAATTCCTTAGTTTAAACTAAGGAAAGCTTAGTTTGAACTTGTAACACCTGCCTTTAGTTCAAACTAACCCAATGGAGTCATGTTAGTTCGAACTAATCGTTAGTTTGAACTAAAGGCAGTTTGACATTCTTCCTCCCGGGATACCTTCCTCTTTTTATGGATTGGGTGGGGGGCATGGCCCTTCCTGGCTGCCATGTTGTCACACTTCCCATGGTGCCCCACTCCTGAGCCAAACTAGCAAGTCCTGTGCATGGACATGCTAGTTCAGTTTAGGTTTCTAGTGTGGACATGCTAATTTGAACTGTTAGTTGAATTAATTAATTCAAATTAATTTAGTTTCAACTAGCGTTCTTAAGTGCAGACATAGCCAATATTACTTGCATCAAATACTGTTCTGGGTTTTTTTTTTCAAGTCAAGCCACAATTGTGTATTCAGTTTCGTGAATGCTGATATAAGGTCTGCTTCTTGCAAGTGGAGTGCTTACAACAGCATGCCAAGTTAGCTGTATACCACGGAGTAAATATGTCCGGGGACAGAGCTTACTGAGGAAATCAAAAGGAAGAGGATTGTTGTGCCATTTCCCTATGGAATGGGATTCTCCAGTGGTGGTTATCTGAAACAGACAGGAGACAAGTGAAGAATAGAAATAGCTACAATCAGAGAATGAAGGAAAGGAGGAAGCCTGAGGGAGTGTATACAGGGAAGATGTAAACCAACTATGTAGGGTTTTTTTGTTTTTGCTTTTTTTTCCCCCACTGAAGCTGTCAAAAATTATGGTAGCTCTTTCTCTGGCCACTTGACTCTGAGAAAGGACGGTGTATTAAATGCACATCTCTCTTTCTTGAAAATTAGATGTTGGGAAAGGTTATGAACACCTATTCAGTTCATTTATACATTCTCAAATGATATAAATTCAAACCACATTTGTGGGCTGCAGAAACAAGTGAATGAAATCATTGAATCCGTCACATTTTTATGTGCATAAACTGGATTATAACATCTAATTGTAGGGATTCGAGACTTTCTGACTGCAGTTGGGATGCCATTAACCTGCATATCTCCATAGCGTGGATGTGTCAGAAACTAAAACATAATCTGAAAGAACAATGGAACAAGGTCTTAGGTGTTGAGCCTGCAAGTATTTAGAACTATTGTTAACTTTATATGTGGCAAGCAGCCTTATTGCTGTTAATACATGGATAAAGTTAAGTATGTGTGTAAGTCATTGCAGGATCAAGGTCCTATATTATGACAGAAGTTTTAATAATTTGCGCATTTCTCTATCATTTATGTCACACTCATCACCATGATATCAAATATATCATATTCTAAATCATTATTTTTGATCAATTACGATTTTCTGAAATAATTATCTTTAGGGAGGGATTGTCTTATGGTCACAGAATTGTGGGAGTGGAAAGGACCTGAATAAGTCCTCTAGTTCAGGAGTCCTTGAATCACTGACCCCTTCCCTAACCCCCTCCACTGTGCCATAGGCTTCCCGCACTCCCCTGAGTTGCCGACCCATTCCCTAACCTCATCCCTCACCCTGCCGCCAACTTCCTGTGCTCCCCGGGGCCTTCCCCACCAATCCCTGCACCCTTTCTCTGCTGGCTGCCCCCCCGCCCCACCCCCCTTCCCTCTTACCTGACTGGCCACCATAGGTGCTGCTACCTGTCTGGCCACGCCATAGGCTGCTGCTTGTGGGAATTGTGAAAATTCATAGCCTGAGACAGCTCTGGGCCAGCTGGAAGACTGTGTTTTATGGTCAGGTAGGGGTTGCGGCTGCTGGCCATGCACTGCCGGCAGTGTTCCCTGCCTCGGGGAGAGATGGGTGCTGTGCCCCCACGCTGCTGCACAGCTTACAGGAACATTGCACAGGACTACCTTGGGTGTGAATTTGGCTGAAAATAAAAGTTTTTCCTTGCTTATGCCATGGAACTCCCAGTGAAGTGAATGCGAATTTTGAGAGTTTATTGTTGGATTCATTGGCCCTCTGTGACATGAAAAATCAAGATTGCAAACAACTGGGAAATTGATGGGCCAGAATTCTTTCTTCTTCCATCTTTTACTTTAGACTTTGGGTATATTCCAGGGTGTCAGATTACATAATTTTTCAATCTAAAAAATTGAATAAATAAAAGTAAAGCTGTGACTCCTCACATTCTAGTCCAAGATCACATTATATACATAAGCATACTGTTTCACTGTGTTTCATATTGCTTATTTAATGTTTTTATTCTTATTACATTCAGCAGTCTTATTTCTCTCTTGTTTAAATGCCACTAATTATTTTTGTTAATTGCAAATTAGAATCAGAACAATTCTAAATAAAATACTAGCACAACTAATAGAATTTTCTTTGCCTTCCAGTGTCTTGAAGGTCAGTAGTTTAGAGTTAAGATTTTGATCTTAATCCATCCTATTATTCTTCTTTGTTGCTGCTGCGGCAGCTTTCTTGTTGTGAAAGTATTTAACTACGGAGTCTCAGGCTATGTAGATATTACTACTTCATCTGTATAAATTCCACCGCTTGGGTGTGAATAAGCCACCCTTGAGAGAGCAAAAGTCACATTCATAGAATCATAGAATCATAGGGTTGGAAGGGACCCCACAAG
>ML682021.1:3897366-3928781 GCA_007922195.1 Podocnemis expansa | reverse complement strand
CTCATCAGCCAGCTCCCTCAGCACCCTCGGATGCAGTTCATCCGGCATTGACCTAAGTGCTGATGTAGACAGTGCTATATCTGCATAGCTGTCACCTCTCATGAGGGCTGGAGTAATTGAATTGCTGGGAGAGCTCTCTCCCACTGACTATCTTAGAGCATTTCACTACCAGCACTACAGCACCATTGCTGCATCAATAGTATAGCCATATAGACCCTTAGGCAATCTTGTCTACTTTATGTGCTGCATATGGAAGGAAAGAGGAAATGAAAAGTGAATTTTCATGTTATTTGGTGAATTACTCTAGACTGTTAATGTTATTTGCCAGTTTTCGTTTGCGTGTGGATGGACTTCTTGTGCAATTTAGCAGGATGTATTGATGTTGGCTTTCAATGAACTTCCCTTGGGGTCTATTATTGGCTGATTTCTGATATCAGATCAAGTTCATGAGATAGCTAAAGAGTTGTTTGGGTTCATTTGAGGTTTCCTGCTCACTAACCATTAAAACTGCTACAGGAATTTCCAGCAATAAAGAACACTAAATTGGAGATTGGACCTTTATGTCTTTGGGAAGAAGGGTGTTTATAGAATGAAAGCAGTTAAAGTTGTCAGAAAATGCAGCAATAACCTCCTGTGTCTAGCAGGATATTCATATTTAAAACAACTGAGGATGTTAGAGAGAGATAAAACAATTCATTTAATAACCTATTGATTGGTATAGTTATCTACATCCCTCGAGCTTCCATCCTAAGCACACCACACGATCTATTGTCTACAGCCAAGCCCTAAGATATAAACACATTTGCTCTGATCCCTCAGACAGAGACAGACATCTTCAGGGTCTCTATCAAACTTTCTTAAAACTACAGTACCCACCTGGGGCAGTAAAGAAACAGACTGACAAAGCCAGATGGGTACCCTGCAGTCAACTACTACAGGAAAGGCCCCAAAAAGAAAACAGAATACCACTGGTCACCACATACAACCTTCAAGTCAGACCTCTACAACAGATCATTAAGGACCTCCAGCCCATTTCAAAAGATGACCCCCTCACTCCTCACCTTCAGACAACCACCGAACCTTAAACAGATGCTCACCAGCAACTACAGACCTAACAATAAAAACATTAAAGCAGGCACATATCCCTGCAACAAACCACGCTGCCAACTTTGTCCACATATCTGCACAAAAGACACTGTCATATGACCTAATCAAGACAGCTACTCCATCAAAGGGTCCTATACCTGCTCATCCACTAATGTGATTTATGCCATCATGTGTCAGAAATGTTCCCGTGCCTTTTACATTGAACAAACAGGATGGTCCCTATTGCAGAAGAATAAATGGGCAGAAAACTTGCACCAGAAATCACAACCCAAAAAATACCAAAACAGTTGCTGAGCACTTCCATCTTCCTAATCACTCTATTAATTATTTGTTAATGATAGTCCTCAAGAAAATCAATGAAACATCAAGACTTCAAAGAGAAACAGCTGAAATCAAACTTACATGCAAATTAGATTGTGTGAAAGCAGGAATTAATCGTGACTATGGATTCTTTTCACTTTATAACAGGTAATTGGACTTCACTCTCCCTCTATGTGCTGCTTCCTAGAGTTTGAATCCTTACAAATGCTCTGATTTGCTGTTGTAGTATGACCTGATCTCATGTCTTACACTCCACTGCATTTATTTTCATCCAATTCTGTAAGTTCCCCCTCTTCAAAGTGTCTGACGAAGTGGGATTTTCTCCCATGAAAGTTCATGCGATAAATAAATCTGTTAGTCTTTAAGTGCCACAAGACTGCTTGCTTTTTTTGAATTGCTAGACTAACATGGCAGCCCTTTTGGAACTCATTTAATAACAAAGCTGTCCCAACCAAAATGAAATGAATCCCAATGTATTTATTTTTGGACAAGATCCTCTGTGCTCTCTCTCTCTCTCTCTCTGTAATTCCCATGATACTCACTGAGTTAGGTTCTTCACTGGCTTGATTTAATTGAAGACCATAGAATTAAATTCTGATTTAATGTGGCCCACCTATAATGAATTATGGTTCCATCTTTGGGCAAATATTTCTTATTAATGTGATTGGCTGGCTTCTTTTTATAACTATGGCTTACAGAGGTTTTTTTTTTTTTTTGAGTGCCTCTGAGCTGGAGAAGAAGAAAAACGGTTTCTTCAAAACAAACAAAACTCCCTGGAAGAATGATGCTGTTGTAACTCAATGACTGATTATTACATTAGCCCTAAACCTTTCAGTGGAGCTATGCTCCTTTAGACCCATTGAGGATACATGTCTTTGATGGTGCCCTTGGGAACACAACCATACTCTACGTATTAAAGATAAGGTTTAAAAATCAGGGACACTATTTTTCACGTATACAGATAAAATATAGTATTTCTGTAGCAGTTTCAGAACCAGTGCAGCCCTAGTTCCAGTTTATGGAATATATAGTAAAAGAAGGGCCAAGTTTAGCCTGAATTTTGAGTCGCTTCCATCTTACCATATCAAGAATTTTTTAGTTTGTATTGAAATGGCCATTTAGCTATTGAAAGGCTTGCATTGGCTCAGATGAACATCAAATTATCTAGATGCTCAGCTGAAGTCTTCAAGGGTATGTCCACATTTACCTTTTAAATTGAAATAAAACTGGTTATTTCAATTTAAAAAACATTAGGTCCACACAACATTCTTTTGAATCAAAATGATGAGCTCCGTCATTTCAATTCAAGAGAGGCTGAATCAAAATAGGTTAAACCTAGTTTAAATCAAAACAGCCGTTGAAGCGAAAGGGTTGTCTCAAAACAAGGCTGTTTGGACACCTTGTTTTGAAACAACATTGTTTTGGATCAAGGGCTTTGACCTTCCTCCCAGGGTGCATGGCATCCTGGAAGGAAGGCCCACCCCCTGAGTACCCTGGCCAGGGAGGGAATCAGGACCCTGGCCAGGGAGAGGGGGGCACCTGTGGCAGGCTTCCCAGCAGCTGGGGGGGGGTGCGGACAGGCAGCCCCTGAACTGCCCAACTTCCCAGCAGCTGCAGATGGCGTGGGCAGGCAGCCCCCACACCGCCTGGCTGCCTAGCTGCTGTGGGCGGTGCGGGCATGGAGCCCCCGTGCCACCCAGCGTTGCAGCAGCTGTGGGGGGGCATGGGCAGGGAGCCCCTGCGCCCTCCCACAGCTGCTGCAAAGCCTGCCCACGTAGTCTGCAACAGCCAGGAAGCCAGGTGGCACAGGGGCTCCCTTCCTGCTCCCCCTGCAGCTGCCGGGGAAGCGGGGTGCCCCACGTTCCCTCCCCAGACACAGGGCCACTGGGGGGGATGCAGGGTGCAGGGGTATCCCTGCCCTGTCGGCTTTTTTCCCCCGCCTGGCTCCCCAGGTGAGAGGCAGGCGGGGGATTGGGTGGCAACATGACCCTTCCAGGGGGCCATGTTGCCACACCCCCCAGGGTACCTCTCTCCCAAATTCAAATTAGCAAGTCCAGTGGCCGGACATGCTAGTTCGATTTGGGTTTTATTGGTCTGGACCTGTTAAATTGATTCAGCATGAATTGATTTAACAAGTTTTATTTCACTTTGGTTAAATCGATTCAAGCAGAATCAATAACCACCTAGGTGTGGACATAGCCTAAGACTGTTAAGTCTTCAGAACTGAGCTATGAATAGCAAAAGAGCAGGCTTTCCAATGAGATTCTTCATACTTCTGCTTTAGCTGGCCTGGAAATATGGCATGATAAGAAACAATATTGGTATTTCTGCATTTATACTTGTGATCAGAAAAAATATACTTATTGGGAGCATGCTTGTTCAGTACTAGCAAATTCAGGAGCATGAAAAAATGGAAAAAGAAAATTATGCAAATAAATCAGAAGGGTGAGGGGGAACAAGAATTTTCTAATGCTGGAATAGTCAAAAGTATTCCTGTAATGTCAGTTGGCAAAATTTTCAAAAGCACCTAAATGACTTAGGAGCATAGAACTCATTAACTTTCACTGGGAGTTACGCTTCTAAGTCACTTCAGTGCTGTTGAAAATGTTACGCTGTAGGAATAAATGTATATTCTGCATTAAGTTCACCCATGTTCGAAGCATCTGAGGAAGTGGGATCTTCGCCCACGAAAGCTCATGCAAAAAATAAATCTGTTAGTCTTAAAGTGCCACACAACTGCTTGTTGTTTTTTTACTGAAAACAATGAGCTGTAGTGGTTTACAGCAGCTGAGGATTTTGTCCAATGTACAATTGATTAGCAATGCATTAGAATTTTGTGTTTTGCATTGTTTAAATTTGTAATGGAAAAGATCAAACAATGAAGAGAGAGTTAAAAATGTAATTAAAATATGGCTCTGCTTACATTAAGTTCTAGTTTTTACTGTAGCTGAACTGGAACTGAACATCCATCTGCAATTTAAATCATTTTTGTTCATCTTCTAAAAAGAAACTAAGAAATGGATGACAGGACATTATGCTGTATTTTTCAAAGGGATAGCCGTGTTAGTCTAGTCCAGCAAAAAAACCAAGGAGTCGTGTGGCACTTAAAAATTAGTCTTTAAGTGCCACATGATTCCTTGTTTCATTATGCTGTACCCATTTAACCCATGTTCATTCTGCTGATGCTAAAACTTATGTTCATTTGAATAGTCTTTTTATGCTATTGCCACTTTTTTTTATTAAGTCGGCTGGTGCACACACCTAAAGCTGGGCACAGCCAGTGAAAAGGGCCTTGAATCTTGTACTGAGAGGGCCTTCTCAAAGGCTTTTCATTTCAAGAATCCTAAAATACAGCAATTTCTAAAAGAGAAAGGTGCAGTTGGAATAACACTAACAAAAAGGTCTGGTCCCTCAGATTTGGAAATTTGCCTTTCTTTATAGTAACATAAGGCTGGGTGTTTTACTGAAGTAGTTCCACTGTTAGAAACCCTGTTGTGGACACAGTTATATTGGTGCTGTATAGCTGAAAATTTAATTCCTCTTCCTAAATAGGAGTTGCTACACTGTTACAAGGCCGCTTCATATTGATATAACTCTGTTCACATTAGGATCTAGATTCCTTTAACTGTACCCATATAGTTATCAGTGTATACATTTTGCCTGTAGAGAAGTCTTTAGTTAGCATGCCCAGCGCTTATCTCTAGCCTCCTGTCTCCATCCCTCCATCTGCTGCGTAAAGTTCTCTGGCCTCAGCACTATTTTTACCCTTCAATCATGAATCTTGATTTTTTTTTATTCCCATCCCTCTGCTTTATCATGGGCACAGAACTTATGAAAGAATTAACACTAATGAAATTTCACAGGGCTAATTCAGGGACTCTATCATTGTCATAAGGAGTAAACCTATTACAAATTCAATTCTGGCAAAAAATGCTACCTTGCAATAGAAAACTGATGGAAAAGAAAAGGTCTGACAAATAAAACAAAATTACTAAAATCAAATATGAAAAAAAGACCTAATTTTGTACCACACTCATCTGAGGCAAGTGCTGTTTTTAAAATATGTGGCACAATGAAGTACTGATGTTTGATTAAAGAGGCCTGGAGGTGATTGTGATACAAATTACCATACAAAAGATCAAAGAATGAACAATGACAATATCTGAATGTTTTACAGAGTTGTCACTTCATCTTTGGTTCTCTCTTACTTCCTGTTTTGGCAGAAAAACTGTGGAAGCATGTGCACATTTCCATTTAGATTATTTATTTATTTATTTCATTCCGCTTTTCTTGTTCTAAACCATGCCAAAGAGACAAGCCTTGCATTTAATTCAGAAGGCAATGAGGTCCAATGTCATTCTGTCCTGTCAGAGAACTAAAAATATGACCACTGCAAATGCCTTCCAGTGAATATCCATTAAAAAATCAAATCGGTTAGAACTGATTCAACAAGAGTATCTTTTCAGTGGGATTATGCTAAATAAACTGTAATTATATGGTATTCACTGATCAGACAAGAACAGGGTAATTAAGTAAACATTTCTGCTTTTAAAGGGAATCCTCATGACCTAAAAATTCAAAGTTGCGTAGTAATCACTTCTTGAACCAGCTGGTAGCTTCAGATATAATTACCACCTCATAATCCATGGACCATGTAATTACTGACTATTTATTATATAGTCTTTGTCACGTAACTACAGAGAAATTGCCCAGTAATACGTGCCTGGTAAAATACAGTGAAACTAAATATTTATTTTGTTTTTCATATATGTATAGTTCTTTGGAATCTTCTCCACTAGACTGTTTATTCAGAGTAAAGTGAGTTTGAAAAAGATTTTTGTCCCAGACTCCATTTCTTTCAGGACAAGGAAAGGCAAAAAGCTTAGGGTAACACCAGAGACTAATTTGTGCAAATTGTAAATTCATCAGCAAAGGACCAGATCTCCAAACCATTCCTTCAAAGAAGACACGAATGAGTTTTCATCTACAAATGTTCACACGTCCTCCAATTATATTACTTTACAGAAAAGCAATAAAAACAGAGGACTAAATTTTTATTTACACTCAGGCTTTTTTACTCCACTATGACAGTGGGAAGAGGCTTAAAGTGAATGTAAAGGTCAGGATATACATCTACACTGCAACTAGAGATGTAACTTTATAACCTGGGACTTCGGGGTTGTACTTGAAAGTCTAGCCTCTGTTGCTGCCTGTGCTGCTCCAGCTTTACTGCTATTGCTGTTTGAACTAGCTAGATCAAAGCTAGCTTAGATTTGTCTACATATGCTGAATTGTGTCTCTTATCGTAGTGTAGACTTACTCTAACTCAGTGTAATTACACCAGCTCTAAGGTCCCTTTGCATCACCAGATTGATGTAAAGGGACCTTCATGTTATGAGAATGAGGCTCGGAGTGTCTAGAAGGAATTTCATGCTGATACACTGGCTCATCACAGATCTTCTCTTCACTGTGAATAGAAATAGCAATTACTTCTTCAGGATAGGTCTGAAGCATATATGATATTATTTTAAATAGCTCTGTGTTCTATTACCATATCCAGTGGCTCTCCAATGATTCTTTGGATTCCAGAAAATTTATTTATTGCATTTTAAGGGCTTCTTTGACTGCTGTTCTCAGCTATTTCACTATCATCCTTTCTTTGCAAGCACATCAGAGTTTTCAGAGTATAATGCTATGTGCTTTCCTTTGCTTTCTGCGTTAATTTAGGATTATTCTATTAGTGTAGTTAGATATGGGTGAGCTAGTGTAAGTTGAAAAAATATCCTGGGCCAAACGTTTACCCATTCCTCTAATTAAAACAAAATAGATCCCTTATGGGATTCAGGAAAGTTTGGTTGACTCTTCTTAATATCTCACCTTCTGATGGTCGGATTTGTTCTGCTGCTATTTATTTTATTTTATTTTATTTTGTTGTGGTAGTACGTGAGGGCCCCAGCATGGTAGATGCTGTACAGACACAGAAAAAAAGATGGTTTCTGTCCCAAGTTGCTTACAGTCCAAGGGTAAGACAAGAGTCAACAGACAAAGACAGACAGATGGAAACAATGAGGCAATACCATGCAGCATGCTAAGCAGTGGCCTCACCACACCAGCTGCCTGACCTTTGTCAAATTTTTTGTAAGCATTTTGGCAAAGAAGAGTTTTAAGAAGGCAATAATGAGGTGCCTGTGCAAGTATTTACCTGAAACTTCTCTCATGAAGGGCAGGGTATGAGAAAGCAAGAAAGTGCTTGTTTGGGAGTTTGAACAAGAGTATGACGAAGACTTGTTGCCTGTAATGATATTTCACTGTATAACAATCTTGGCAGCCCAGGTCTTGCATGGTCTTTGCTTTAAATTCCAGGGAACCTGTTCAATCCAGGGCCTCCTCACAACAGAATGCAAAGTTCAAAGGGCCAGCAGCAGGTACATAATTTGATCTGGTGGAGCTGCCATCCAAAGACAGAGAGTGCCTGGGAAGGAGGGTGTGGAGTTTTCTCTTCAAAGAGAATGCTGTGGGGCAGGGTGTGAATCATTCCTTGGAGATGTTTGCTGTGTGGATGAGAATAAAAGAACTTAATGTGGTGAACCAAACAAGGAGTCTTCTGGCATTTTTAAAGACTAACAAATGTATTTATCACATGCGCTTTCATGGGAGAAACCCCCACTTCATCAGACCCTTGAAGATGGAGAGCTTGTAACTGGGATTTTCCGATGAAGTGGGGTTTTATCCCATGGAAGCTCATGTGATAAATACATTTGTTAGCCTTCAAAAATGCCACAAGACTCCTGGTTTGTTTTGCTGAGCTAGACTGACATGGCTACCACTTTGGAACTTGCTAATGTGGTGAACCTCTGTACTTCTCTCCTAGATCACAGAAAGCCTTAAGGCACATTTGATTGATTACAAACATATGTAGCATTCTAGGTCAGAAACAGACACTGGCATTAGCAGCAGGTGTGGAATGGGATTGTCTTTTAATTGATGCAATAAATTAACATAATGTTCCCTTGAATCTTCCACTTTTCACTATGTGCCAAATCCTAGTTGAAAGGTTACCTTAGAGTATGTCTACACTGCACTTCAAGCCTGGGCTCAGACTCAGGTTTGAACTCAAAGCTCTCTTCCATCTTCACACAAATCTCTTGAATTTGGGCTCTGACCTAGAGTCCTTGGACCCTCAAAGCTGGTGTGTTTAAACCTGAGTCAAAGTGGGACCCAAGATTCAAACCCTGTCACTGTACAATGTAGCTACCGCCATCCACCTCCCACCTCCAAACTCAGGTCCTAGAGAGCCATTGCCAGAATTTGGTTAATCTCTGGTGTCAGGTTAATAAAACAGTGGATTGTAAGTAGTAAGATTACAGGAATAACCACACCTATCGCAAAACAGCAAAAATCTGGTACTGTTGGAAATTTTATCTGACTCTTGAGGGGTTCAGGAAGTGGATTAAGTGATTCAAGAGCAAGCATCAGAAAATCAGGAATTAGAGCCTCACTCTGGAGAACTCACTGACATGCCCATTTTAGGATGATTCTCACTAAGCACTGGGTACAGCGCTAAGCACAATGCTAACAGTGATGCAAAATGACCTGGTCAGTTCAGATGAATACCCGAATGGCCATACTGGCTCAGGCAATGGTCTACTTAGCCCAGTATCCATTTTTTCAACAATGGCCAATATGAAGTGTTTCCAAGGGAAGGAGTAGAATGGGTAGTCATCAAGTAATCCATCTCATCAACCATTCCCAATCTCTGGCAAACAGCAATTCCTGTGTATCCTGGCCAATACCCATTGATGAACCTATCCTCTGTGATCTTATCTAGTTCTTTTTGAATCCTGTTATACTCTTGGCAAGAAGTTCCACAGGTTAACTGTGCATTGTGTTTGTTTTAAACCTGCTGCCTATTAATTTCATTTGATGATCCCAATTTTTTTCTTTTATGAGAAGTAAATAACACTTCCTTATGTACTTTCTCCATACCAGTCATGATTTTGTAGACATCAATCATAATTAGTCTTAGTTGTCTCTTTTGCACATGAAAAGTCCCCATCTTATTAATGGCTTGTCATATGGAAGCTTTTCCATACCTCTAATAATCTTAGTTGCCCTTTTCAGTACCTTTTTGAATTCCAACATATCTATTTTGAGGGGTGACCAGCTTTGCATGCAGTATTCAAATTGTGGAAGTACCATTGATTTTTAAAGAGGCATTGTGGTATTTTCCATCTTAATGTCTATTTCTTTCCTAATGATTCCCATCACTGTTCAATTTTTTGACTGCCACTGCGCATTGAGTAGATGTGTTCAGAGAACTATCCACAATGACTCCAAGATCTCTCTCTTGATTGGTAACAGCTAATTTAGACCCCATCATTATTTATGTATAGTTGGGTTTATGTTTTCTAGTTTGCATTACTTTGCATTTATCAGCACTGAATTTCATCTGATATTTTGTTATCCAGTCACCCAGTTTTGTGAGATCCATTTGTAACTCTTCACAGTCTGCTTTGAACTTAACTATCTTGAGTAGTTTTGCATTGACTGCAAATTCTGGCATTCTAATATTTATCCCTTTTTTCCAGATCAAGTATAAATATGTTGAATAGTACAGACACCTGAAGGAAACCTCTATTTATACCTCTCCATTCTGAAAATTGACTATTTATTCCTGCCCTTTGTTTCCTATCTTTTAACCAGTTATTGGTCCAGGAGAGGACATTCCACTGTATCCCATGATTGCTTTACTTTGCTTAAGAGCCTTTGGTGAGAGACCTTGTCAAAGGCTGGCTTTCTGAAAATCTAAGTACACTATATCCACTGGATCATCATTGTCCACATGTTTGTTAACTGCCTTAAATAATTTTTCCAGGTTGGTCAGGTATGATTTCCCTATACAAAAACCATGTTGAATCTTCCCCAACAAATTGTGCTCATCTATGTGTCTGACAATTCTTTTCTTTACAATAGTTTCAACTAATTTGCTTGGAACTTAAGTTAGGCTTACTACCCTGTAATTGTCAGGATTGCCTCTGGAGCTTTTTTAAAAATTGACATCACATTAGCTATCCTCCAGTCATTTGGTGCAGACATTGATTTAAATGATACCACAGTTAGTGGTGCTGCAATTTTATATACAAATTCCTTCAGAACTCTTGGGTGGACACCTTCTGGTCCTGGTGATTTATTACTACTTAATTTATGAATATGTTCCAGAACTCCCATAATGACACCTCAGCCTGGGCAGTTCCTCAGATTTGTCATCTAAAAAGAATGACACATCTCCTTCACATCTTCAGCCATGGAGACTGATGCAAAAAATTGTTTAGATGCTCTCAGATAACCTTATATTCCTTGACTACTTCTTTAGCATATTGACTGTCCAGTGGCCTAACTTGGTGTTTAGCAGGCTTTCTCTTCTGAGGTACTCAACATTTTTTTTGCTGTTTCATTTTGAGTCTTTGGTTAACTGGTCTTCAGATTCTTTTTTGGCCTTCCTAATTATACTTTTCCACTTCATTTGCCAAAGTTTATGCTCCTCTCTATTTTTTTCAGTAAGATTAAACTTCCACTTTTTAATGAATTCCCTTTTGCCTCTAACAGCTTCTTTTACTTTATTGTTTAGTCATAGTGGAACTTTTTTGGTCCTCTTACTATGTTTTTAAATTTAAGATATACATTTAAACTGAGCCTTTGTTATGGTGTCTTATAAAGTTTCCATGAAGTTTGCAGGGATTTTAGTTTTGGCACATTACCTTGTAATGTCTGTTTAACAATCTTCTTTATTTTTGTCTAGTTTCTCTTTCTGAAATGAAATGCTACCATGGTAGGCTGCTTTGGTACCCTCTTTTTGCCAGATATATTAAATTTTATTATGCAATGGTCACTGTTACCAAGTGGATCAGTTATATTCACCTCCTGGACATGATGCTATGTGCCACTTAGTACTAAAGAATTGGCTCTTCTCTTTTGGGTTCCAGGACAACTAGCTCTCAGAAGCTGTCATTTAAGGTATCAATAAACTCTTGTCCTGAGGTGACATGTTCCTAGTCAATATGGGAGTAATTATTATTAATGGGTTTTTTTTTATAGCCTCTCTCTAGTCTTCTTGAGCATTTCACAGTCATTAGTTACCATCAGGTGGTAAGTAGTATATCCTTACTGCTATATTCTTAATATTCAAGCATGAAATTACTATCCATAGAGATTTTATGGCACAGTTTGGTTACTATAAAATTTTTATTTCATTTGATTTTATGCTTCTCTTCACATATAGTGCCACTCCTGCATCAGCATGACATATTTGGTTCTTCTGCAAAATAAACAAGGAGCCCAGTGGCACTTCTAAAGACTAACAGATTTATTTATCACATATGTTTGTTAGTCTTTAAAAGTGCAACAGGACTCCTTGTTTGTTTTGCTGAACACAGCTACCCCTTTGGATCTTGGTCCTTCTGATATATTTTGTACACTAGTATTACTGTTTCTAATTGATAATCCTCATTTCACCAAATTTCTGTGATGTCTATTATAACTAAAGCCTCATTTAATATGAAGCACTCAAGTTCACTCATCTTAGTATTTAGATTTATACCATTTATATACAAACAGTTTAAACAAATGTTACTTTTTAGATATCTGCCATTATGTGATGTAATTGAATGCGATTCTTTTTCATCAGATCCTACCCATGTTTCATCCTCTTCTCCTTATTAGGATCCTTATCTATTCCCATTAATAGATCCTCCCTTAAGAGATGTCTCTGTCTAAACCACATGTTCCTCTGAACCTGTCAGCTTTACCCCAGCCCTTAGTTTAAAACAGGGGCATCACTGGCATAGAGGGCATGTGCCCAGATTCCCAGCATGAGTGCCCCAAATGTCCAGGGCAGCCCCTGCCTCTCTTGGCTCCGATCCCAGGCTGCAGATCCGGGACCCAGCTGCTGGCAGCGGCATCTCCCTCTCCTGGCCATAGCAGTGCCTGCCACTCCCAGCCCGGTCCCTGGCCCTGGCCCAGCTAGGGGCCCAGGGCCAGGCAGTCGGTGGCAGGAGCCCGAATCTGGATTGGGCCCTGGTGGAGAATTGTAGCCACAGAGGGTGGGGCCCATGGTGTCCTGGGGTCTTTTCCCAGGGCCAGTGATGTTCCTGATTTAAAAACAGTTCTATGAACTTTTTAGTGTTATGTAACTTGATGCTCCCGGAATCCAACATGGGGACTAATGGGAGCCTTCAGCAGGGGCCAAATGAAGTCAGTCAGGTGACTCAATTGCTGACACCAGTCCAAGAGGAGGCTTCGCTGCAGAAGTTGCAGCACGTTCTGGGATCCTTCTTGGAGGAGCTTTTTGATCCCCTCCCCCACCCTCAGAGAAACAGACTGATCAGTGGCATTCTAAGGATATCTGGTGCATGGGGGCTAACCCACATTTGTATCAACTCAGGTTTCACCCCCTCACCCCCCACACAGGGCAGGAGGGGTCCTAAGAAAAGTCCCCTAGCTACCCCATAGAAAGAGGTCTGTACCTGTGGGGTTTGTATATGTAAATGCCCCCTGTTACAGGATACACATCTGTGCACCCTGGGTTACGATCTATATGATTTTCCTGTTCACTTATACTTTGTGATTGTATGATTTTTTTTTGCCAGTTACACCATGCAATATGTCTTTATTGATGCTCATAAGTTACAAACAGCCATGAAGACACATTGCATGGTGTAATTGACAACAAATCATACAATCACAGCATACAAGTGAACAGGAAAAGCATATAGATCATAACCCAGGGTGCACAGATGTGCACTCTGTGACACTCCCCCCACCATTTACTCAGCATGTGGTACCCTTCTCTCCTGCTGCAGCAGCCCCACAGCCCCATCCTGACTGGGACAGCCTTCCCCTGCCCTGACAAAGGGAAAGGAGGGGAGGGGGTTCAGGTTGGCTGTTCACAAACTGTCCAGAGGGGTGCTGAGGGGTGTCCCTCAACACCTCCTGTGTCCCCCATTAGAACCAATCCAGTCCAGCATGCCCCCTGCCTCACAGCTGCTGCTCCAGCTTGGGTGCTTGCTCTGATGGGGGGACTGGGCTGTGTTGGGAGGAATGCACTTATCCTAGCCTGGTGCCCCGCTTTCCCCCCCTCGCCCCCCGAGCACCAACCCACCACTGTGCCAGTCCAGGGTGACTCAGACAGGGAGGCCTTACCCTCTCCTGGGCTTTGGAGTAGGAGTGTCAGGTGGGCACTTCAAATGCTGATATAGGAATGGGAGGGATTTCCCTTTTGTGAACCAATGCAAAACTATTATACACTCTGGGTAGCAATTTATCTGCCAATAACAAATTGTATGCCAGTGACTTGGCATCCCCCAGTGCATCTCCTACCCCTGCACCATATGGAATTCAAAATGGAGAACAGGAAACACAAATAGTAAAAGTCACATTTGAAAAGTGAACTTTTACTGGAAAGGAGCACATTTTTTATTAAGACATTCCTGTTTGTTAAAATACTAGTCTTACATTGTCATTCCTGTAAATATGCTACCCTATAATCACTCAACAGTGTAACTGGCTACCTGAAGACAGTGACCTGGAGCAGGGGAGGGGGGAGGCATGCAAATGTGGTTTGTCTACAAATCTAGTCTGTTTTTGTTAAATGTAGGCCATCTGGTCCAGAGATGACAAATCATTTGCCCCAGATTTGACTGGGGTTTGAAATGTTGCCCAGACTTGTTCTAGGGTGCAGGGAGCCAGGAAGGTGGCTGTAGAGTCCTGCGTCTTTGCATGTGGTCATAACAGGCAAAGTCATGGGGATGCTAATGTAGCATCCTCTTGATTCCCTCATGAAGTCTGGTCATGAAGTCTGGTTGCTGCAGATCCTTCCCCCACCCCCCAGATGGATAGTCCTAATTCAAGGAAAGGTGTATTTTCCAGGGCCACCTCCTTAGCTGACCAGCCTGCTCCACTCATAGCTATGCTGTTTACTGACTATATGTTTGCATGCTTTGATGGCATACTGCGCTGGCTTCCCACCAGCCGTGTAGAATGACATGTCTCTTTGTCAATTGGCACCAAAAGAACTGTTATGCCCTCCAAAATATGGAATGCCTGAAATGATGGAAAAACCTTTTGTACCACAACCACCGACCTCCTCACAAAGCCCAGCTTGTTCTGCAATTTTTAGAAAAAATAAAAGCAGCAGAGATTTTTAACTTACCATTGTCTCTGCAATGATGTCAAAGTGATTAACCCATGTGCATCTAGGGAGCTTCTGGGGTCTGAAGCAACCCGCTCATAATATATCAAAGTTCAGCTTTAAAAAAATGTTTTATGTTCTTGAAATTCCATAAGGGTAGCTTCTGTGCTCTTGTAATGACTTATTTGAGTCAGTGACCCTCTGTGTCTGGTCCTATGGCAGACTCCTTGACATCTATAGGCTGCAGGGCTTCCACAGCTCACCCACAGTGCAGCAGATGCATGGCTCAACATACTTTCATGGATCCTTCCAAAAGCCAATGAGTAGGGTCAGCACCAAAGAGTGAGGCACCTGGCAGCTAGAGGAAAGGCCTGGTGAGAGGTAAGTGGAAAGGCTCATGCTGGCTGCATGGCTTGAGGACAGAGTTTCAGTGTGACAGCAAGCACTTTGTTCACAGTTATAAGAACAGCAACAGTGACTAAGGGAGGACAGAGCTGAAAGAGCTATCTGAGAGACTGCCATCACTAATGGCCACAAGAGTACATGCTCCTGCTGGCCCACACCATGGCCAGACTCGCCTCCCGTGGGTCCCTGTGCTGCAGTCCAAGGACAGTTTGGATAATCCATGGCTGGGTGGCCCATGCAATCAGGCACAAACTACAATGGCATGGACTTATGAATGACAGCAAAAAGCAAATATCAATAATTTAGGGTCAAATACATTACAAGGTATTGTAATTACCATAGCACACAGTGTATAAACCCAGGAAATTCAGAATTAAGTTTACGCTTAAAAGAAATTCAATCATGCTATTCTATGGAAATACACACATAGGGTGTGTTCACACAGCAGTCTTATTTCGAAACAACAGAGGTTGTTTCGAAATAAGAAACGCCATGTTCACACGACGTACTGTTGTTTCGAAACAACGGGTTCCGACGTACTGTTGTTTCGAAACAACTTAAACCCCATTTGGTTATGAAACAATGTTGTTTTGAAACGAGTTCTTTCAAAACAATCCTGTTGGAACATGTTGTTTCGAAACAACAGTTGTTTCGAAACAACTGTCTGACCTTCCTCCCAGGGTGCTCAGCACCCCGGGGAACAGGAAGTTCCTGCCTGGGTGTGCCTGGCTGGCAACATGGCCGCTGACATGGCCCAGTGAGGCGGCCATGTTGCCACACCTCCCATGGTGCCCTGCCCCTGAATCGAAATAGCAAGCCCACAGTGTGAACATGCTATTTCGATTCCTGCTTTTTTCCTGATTTCGAAATAACTTTTTGTTATTTCAAAATAAGGCGTTATTTCGATACAAGTTGTTTCAAAACAACTTGTATCAAAATAACCCCCTGTGTGTGAACATAGCCATAGTGCAGGACATGAAAACAACCTTAACTCTGCCCCGTAGTGACACCATACAAGAACCTTACAACTATGTTTCGGGCATTTTAATGTGTGTGATCCCACATTAAATTATAAACTGATATTGAAAGACACATTCATCTTTTTAATTCCCCGCCCCACATATATTATCTGATCCTGTAAGGCATGCTAACAGGCAGCCTAACTGCTCGGAATGGCTGGAAGAGGCGGAGGAGACCTTTCCTTATAATCTTTAGCCTACACAAGTTGTAAGAGATGTCACCTAGAATGTGGGAGACCAGACCATCTGTTCATGGCCACCCTCAGCCTGGTGAAGATGAGGGATTTAAACAAGAATCTGCCCCTTTCCATATGTCACTGGTTTATAGAGTCAAGCTAATGCCCTCAATGACCTAATCAATATTTAAATATTCAATTATTTAGTTAAAGTGGTGCAGCTTCAATAGGAATGACTTAAGGAAACCCATATCTGACCGTTTCACAGCCCATACCCTCTACTGGCACCATAGGTGGTGATCCAGTTTCACTACTATAGCCTTTCAGAAGAAAATTCTTATCCCAATTGTTCTAGTAGAGCCTTTTGGATGAAAATTTTCTATGAAGCAAAATAGTGGACTAAGGTATAAGGAACATTATTCTTAGCCTAACCTCTGGCTCTTGGCACAACCCCTTTTTTGCTCCTTGTCCACATGATTTATATATGTGAGCATAAGGGGAATCGTCTGTGCACGCTCCCTGGAATTGCAGTACTAATCATAGGAATAAGATCACTATCTTGTGAAAATGTTCCTGCAGGTATGTGTGTTTGTTGTTGAGTGTCAGCAATTTGGTGTCTCAGGTCTTGTATGCATTAGGGAAGTTAGCATTGCTTTTCTATTTCTGGTGGAACTCTGCCAATGCCGTACAAGTGCATAATTTTCTGGTGTAGGCATGCCCGTAGTGTGAGAGCTCCTCAAAATGAACAATGTAATGTAGGATTAGACATCTTGGATACTAAACAAGGGTGGCCACTTCATTCTACTGTAATCAGTAGTCAGAATTAAATTTCTTTTTAAATAGGGTCCTTCATCAATAAAATGTGACTTACATAATGCCACCTTTTATGAAGGTAAACTTGAAATGCCCTTGGTTCTTTCAGGGAAGGAGAATTTCTTTTCCTGAATCACATCCTTTTACTTTCTTTGAATGCATTTTGTCAAGCTGCTTGGCCTTTTTTCAATTTTCCTGATGACTGGAATCACAACAACAAAAGAGCTGTGTTTTCAGAATGTGTTGCCCCATGCAACATTTTCAATAAATAAAATGTCCACCATATTTAAAGAAGTGTGGCCTTACACAAGCATTTCTGATTCCCTTCAGCACACTCTATATGTTGTGATTTGCATTCTCCTTCACTAATATAGTCTTTAGTATAGATTAGCAAAACTGTCACAAGAACACTATGAAAAGGCTTTTAGATGTTGGTAGAGCACTACCATGGAAACAAAAGTTCATATATTTTCCGATTCAAGATTTCAGATTCTAAGAGGCATCGGAAAGGTTTTCTGGCTCCTTTCTTGGAGGCACTTACCACACACTTTCTACTCAAGTTAATTAGAAGTTTTGGATAAGGTTGATTTATTTTTTCAGGCATAATGGAGATTTCTTTTGCTTATGGGTGGAAAAAGAAAGCATTCCAGAATGTTTACCAAAGAACAGCTGTTTACAGAAATTAGCATTTTGCTCTTTGTCTCATGTAATTTAGCATCCATAAATGGCAAGAAGATTATTCTGGTACTTCAAGTCCCTTCTGCATTATTCATTAGGGAAGTTCAAGCTGAATAATTTTTTTCTGGGACAAAGCTGTTGCTAAGCTTAAAGTCTGGGAGATCTAATAATGCAATGTTACTTATCCTTCTCCCCAGGAAACTCTTCCACTCACATGATGTTAGAACACTGTGACTTGGCAAAATCATTCTTTGTGCTTCTTCCTGGATACTGGACAGTGGGGCAAGTAAGTGAAATGAAAAGAAGATTTATTAACTCTGTCATTTAACAATGAACTTAAATGAAGGCAATGAGGGAAATAAACAATGTCCCTCATGGCATTTGAAATTTGGGATGTGATGGTCTTTTCCAATTGAGCAAAAAGGAAAATCCAGAGCATTTTAATGTTTATTATAGTGTGAGAAAGTGTATGTGTGTATTCCAGTTCTGAAGACACATATAAAATATTTTGTATCTTAATTTCTGTCAAGTAAAGCACCACTTCCAACTGGTTGAATTTTGAATTGTTATTTTAAGTGAACTTCACTTTTTCAGAGAATTTTCTACATTGTTTTGTCTGTGGCAGTTGCATCCTTGGTAAATGTGGATTTCTTTTTGGACAGAAAAAGAATGCTTGTGGGTGCTAAAATAATGGAGAAGGAGCAGAAGATCAAAGCTGAGCTGCAGCTTTTGCTGTGTCATCAGTGTTCCACAACTGATCACAAGAGCTCACTGTCCTAACATAGGGGCTTTGGCAAGGGGTGAGGGGCAAACTCAGATGGGACACTGGAAAAGAACAAAACCATATTTTTAGTGGTAAAAGGGGAACAGAACCAGAGGAAAAGATACGTTAGTGGGAAAGCAGGAAATAAAAATTATGATACAAAAATCCCAACCTTTCTTATGTTGCAGTATGAGTATAAAAGCTAAACAAGATCTTCTCCTTCTGAGCACCAGTTTCATTAAGCAGTTCTTCCCTCGAGACTTTTCTGAGACATAGCAGTAGCTTACACACTGCATAATGCTTCAGAAACATGTGTAAGAGAAGGGAGCCAAAGGAGCATGCTAGAAGAAAGTGCATGATATTGCAAAAACCACAAAAAAGAAAAAAAATCAAATACAGAAAATGGCAAATTAATGATTTCAGTTAAAGGGACAACCTTGCTCCCCACCCACAAATTTTTCCCTGAGTTTTTAAAATCCAATTTCTTTTCTAATTTCCAGTACAGCTCTCAGAAAGGTGTTTTTGTTTCAAAACCTCTTTTCAAAGTTTAGAGATCCAGGTCTTATTTGTCCTGCTGGAGCTCCCAACCACTGCACAGCCCCAACAGAACAAAGAATAACTGAAGCATGAAGACTATGCTTTGACCCCCTAGAAATGGTTTCCACAGAGTAGTCTGGTGATACATTGGCAGGCTACTGTGAGGTTAGCTTGCACTGTTTCTTCCTACACTGTGCTTGTTCTGTAGATAAAGACATTGTATCAGTTTCCATTATTCTCAATCTTGACACTAGAATTTGTGGTCAGAATTACCCATGTGATTACTTGAGCTCACAGTCATAAAATAGGGACTTTGGTGTGTGCCCTTTCGGAGCACTACATCCACCTACAAAGGTTTTTAAAGGAAAACCACATATCTTGAAATTCTCATTTTATTACTATTAGATGGCATTCCTTTTATTTTCTCAATTTCCATTTCTCTTGGACTTTATTTGTCTCTTGGACTTTATGGGTGATAGACAATTATATTTAGGTTTGGAGAAATTTAAACATCTGAGATTATATTTTCCAAATGTGGTCACTGAGTGCACACATATGGTCATGATAATAACACAGATTTACAGAGAAATAGTTAAGTGCATATGCAAATATGTTAATAGGATATATATTTGCATGTTGGTGTGTGCAAATACACAAGCTTGTCAGTGTACCCTTTTCAGAGTGTTGCTTTTCAAGAGCTCCCCCTTCCTGCTACGAGATCTAGCTGCGTCAGTATGTAGGTTCTTTGAAGTATAAAGAGCTCGTGTAGATCTTTATTAAAATAATGGAGATGGACATTTCTGAATATGATGATTGTTATGAGAAGATAACTTAGAGCTATTATTGAACACCTATGGTATCTCTTGGACAGACGTATTTTCCTTGGTCTGCACTTCAGGCTGAGATGATGACTTTCCTGAACAGATGTGATTGCCTGCCCTGACCAGTATATGCTTGTGAAAATGCATGGAAGCATATGTTTTTTAGCATAGGGGTCAAGAATGGCAAGGACAGCAACTAGTGAACATTGAATAGTGAGGTCACAATGGACAAATATTTAAAAAAAAAATATTTGAGAGACCTGACTGTGCCAGAACTAATAGTTCCTGACTTGAATGAGCAGCAGTTTCATATAAAATTATTATTTATCTATAACCCTCTTAAGCTTTGTCCCACAAAAGGGCTCCCAGTGTGAAGTGTTCATTATTTATTCATATATATTTGAATATTATCTATCTATATAATTTGACTGTGCCAGATTTCATATTTCCTCAGCTGACTGAACACCAAATTGATACAAAAATAATATGTACATAACTAATGGAAACAGCACACTGTGGGCTATACAATACCATGTTGTAGGAAACAACATAGGAAGATGCTTTCAACTAGAGCATGCAAAATGCTGTATACTGGCTTTCACTATTGCTATTACACTATGCTATAGCACGCTGTCCTCTTCATGAACAAGCCCATTGCATCAAAGCACACTGGTTGTGAATATATAAACACTGCACAGAGCCGAAAAACATGGATGGCCTATTGCAGATGTGCCCTTGCACTTCAGCATACCTTCTTGCCACAGGATAAAGGACAATGAAGCTTGCTGCAATAAACTGGGAGAGCTAAAAGAAGGGGTAATAGAGTCTGAATGCCAGCCATCATAGCAGGATACATCTTAGAAATATTATAAGGGAATGTTAGTTTACCCTTTGATTGACTGAGACCGAGACATGGATGAAGTCTACCTAGCTGCAATTTAATCAGCATAAAAGCAAGGTGAAGTTGATTAGTTGGAGGAAGTAACCAGAGAATATGACAAGGATAACACGTGCTACCTGGCATATTTTGTTTCACAGTCAAAGGGGACCCCAGTCTATTAGTATTATAGGCAGCAGGAAAGGCCAAGACAATTTTTGTATAACTAGAAGGTTACGACCATTAAATTAACATATAGACTTTGACAGTCATCAGTTTTCCATAGAGTTTAGAATGCTACATTCTATTTATACAATTTGCAGATGATTTTGATCATGCACTTTGGAAGACAGAATTAGCATTAAAAATGACCTTGATAAATTGGTCTATGTGATGTTCCCTTCCTACAATCTGGAATGGTGTTCCACTCTAGCTCCTCAACAGCCCTGACTTACCCTGCTTTACTGGGTGAACTCCCATTCCTGGATCAACTCATGCCAGCCTCCCACATGTAATCAGTCTCCTAGGCAAAGGAAGTGCATTGACTAGCCACTGACAGGATGGTCCCCTGGCAGGCACTCGCAGACACCCGATGCAATGCCAGAAACTACTATCTTGCAGGGATCAGGATCCTTCTGGACCACTGCAAGCTCATGCGGTCCATCAGTTTAACAAAGAAACTGATATGCTTACCCTTTGCTCCAAGCCAGGAATGTCCACACTCTCACTCTCTTTCCAAAATCCACATTGCTTAGACAAATCAAACATTAGTTTATTGATTAAGGCATGATTTTATGTAGCTATGTAGCAAATCAATTCAAAACCAGATAATCAATCAGTCAAAGAGTTTATCACAATCAAATAAAAGATAACTTGCTTTCTAAAGATTACAGTTATAGTCCATTGTTAGTTCACTCACATGCTTTGGCTGTTGATGGTGTTGCAGCCAGGTCTTCCTCACTATGTGGATAAATATAAATTGCTTGCAGGGTGAAGTCCAGGGGTAAAAAGCCCTAAACAATTCCAAGTATCTTTTTTTCCCCCCTTTTCCTCAGTCTTCCTTGAGCCCTTCCTCCTAGGGTCAGGTGATCAACCCTGGCCTGAAATGGAGGCAAATGATGTGCTACAGATGCTTAGCTAGTCCTTTGTTCCATTATTCATAGCTTCACTGGGTATGCTGGTTACAGCTCTGACTGCCTGCTCCCACCTGAGTCATGTGGAATACATTTGGGGACATGTTTTATATCTGGACCAGTGCTGGCTTTCCCACTGGGCACTGTAGGCACAGTGCCTAGGGCCTACAAAATTTTTAGGGCCTATGAAGGAGGGAAAAAATTAAAAAAGCAGAAAAAATAAGGAAAAATAAGGAAAATTACATGGTTTAGCATTAGAATAGTTTAAAGTGCATCATGTCGATCAATGTAATTCAGTTGGTATTTACCCCTCTTTTTGCACATTTCGGAGTGAAAGTGTCTAGGCCCTACAAACACCAAAGTCTGGCCCTGGTCCGGATGCATGTACCATGTTGCAGGACATGTGATCCTGAAGGGGCATGAGTCAGCAGACTCCATTTTGGGTCCTGAGACACCATTTCACGGACCCAGGGTAGTCACATCTCACCTGTCCTCACCATCTCCAGGTCAGTCACATGGGCCCAGAAGCACCATATTAGGAAATAACCCTTCCCTGACCCAGGTGAGGTGACCAGCCATATAAGGTATACAGCCCCCGACCCTGAATTAGGATTGGCTCTGTGCCTGCCTTACCCCTTTTCTGTAGACTGTATTATAAAACCCACTGTATTGTACCCCTCTGGGAGCTAGCTCCACGAGATCTCTGTAAGGTAATAAAGCATATATGCATTTGTGACCTCCTCTGTCTTTGTGTGTCTTGGGACCACTTGGACCGACTCGGGGACTACCAGAGCTTTGTGCTCTAACAATCCCATAACAATAATGTAAAGCAGTGGTTCCAAACCTGTGTTCTGGGGGCCAAAAGTGGCTCCCAAAGGTTTTCAAAGTGCTCCTTGACTTTCCTCCTGCAGGCTGCAGAATGGAGTCACTGCCTAAGGACCTAGGCGAAGTATATTTCTGCAGGGCTAAAGGACTGGTGCAGGCTCCTTGCTGCAGCCAAAGAATAGGAGATTAGTGCTCCTATGCCCTGACGGTGGCAGGGAACTCTGTAAAGCATTCTGCCTAGCTTCATAGGCGCTAGAGTCCTTGCTGGAGCCGGAGAGAGGGGAGGGGAGCACTGATCTTCTATCCCCATCTGCAGAAGGGAGCCACTGACTTGGGATCCAGACAAAACGCACAGAGCTGCAGGATGCATTGTGGTTTCTCTGCTGCAGCCAGGGAAACAAGAGATCAGTGAGCAAGAAGGCAAAATGCTTTTTTGGGAGGGGCCTGCTGGCAGAGGCTGGTGGCCCTTCAGGCGTATAAAGTGATATCTGTGGCCTTTGAGCAAAAAAGGTTGGGGGTCATTGAGGTAAATTATGCCATGAGCATTCAAAAAGCACCTTATGTGATACACTTTGCATTAAACCACATGATTACATTACAATGGTGAACAGATCACATTATAGAGATGGGGGCAGGGTGTAGGACATCATAGTCTGAAAGCAACGCAATGAAACTCAAAAAAAGAGAAATGCAAAGCACTACAGTTAGGAAGGAGTTATTAAATGTGCAAATACAAAATGGGGAATAATTTCCAAGGCAGCAGTACTGCAGAAAAGGATGTGGGCATTAGAGTGGATCACAAATTGACTATGAGGCAATAGTATGATCATGTTGTGAAAAAGGAAAATGTCCTTCTGGGGTATATTAACAGGAGTGTTGTAGGCAAGGCATGCCAGGTAACTGTCCTGCTGTAATAGGCACTAGGGAAGCCTCAGCTAGAGTACTCTGTGCAGTTTTAGACATCACACTTTAAGAAAGATGTGGCAAATTGGAGAGAGTCCAGAGAAGAGTGTGGTGTGTCGAAAACTTAAAATTGCAGACTGTTGCTTTCAGAGGGAAAAGATTTTCCTGCTGCTGCCTGCTGGGTAGGGAAATGCGCAACCTCTTAAAGTGCCACACAACTGCTTGTTGTTTTTTTACTGGACTAGACTAACACGGCTATCCCTTTGGAGTCTGCAGAGAGACAGCCTAGAGCAAGATGGAGTGAACTGTGCCTCTTTGCTTTAAGGAACAGCCTGTTTGCTCTCTAAGTTATTGTGTGATAAGGTTCTGAATTTAAGAAATAAAATAGTGTTCCATCTCAACCTTCCAAAAAGAATACCTTCTGTTTTATCTAACTTCTCTGTTTGTAAGTCCTGAACATAACAGAGGGCAACAAGAAATAAGCATTTTAGAAAATATAGCTTATGAGGAAAGTTTGAAAGTGTTTAGATTAGAGAAGCGAAGTCTGGTGTAGGACATGATAAATGGTCTTTATTTTTGTAAAAGTTTGTTATAAAGAGGATATATCTGGTGATGAATTGTTCTCCATGAACACCAAGGCTGGGACACAAAGTAATTGTCTTAGTTTTTGGCAATGAAGATTTAGGTTAGGAAGGGACATTTGGATTAGATATTAGGAAAAAATGTAGAACTATAAGTAGACGTATGTGGATACAATTAGATCCACATCTGATCTGCAAAAATGTTCCATGGATATCTGCAAATTTGCAGGACTCTTGATATAAAATTTGATCCACATTAATCCACTTTCTGCAAAAATTCTCTATGGATAGCCACAGATTTGCAGGGCAACTAAAAGGCTAGTAAAGCCCTTGAATAGGTTATCCAAGACTGTGGGATCCCATCACTGGAGGTGTTTCTAAGAACAGGTTTGACAAACACCTGTCAGGGATGGGCTAGGTATACTTAATGCAGCCTTAGGAAGGGAGATGAACTAAATAACCTCTTGAGGTTCTTCCCTGCCATTCACTTCTATGAGTATATGGCTTGCATCTTAAAATCCATCTTGTCTGGCAAAAATCAGGGCTTCTAGGCTTCATTCCAGTGTGACTTTGGGGCAGTGACTTGCGTATGTTGGTCTAATATTTAACAGGCAAGTGATATGATTCCTGTTTGGGAAATAAACTATGGACAAGATATATACAGACACAAAGGTATTTTAAAATTGTGCTATTTCTGATCCTGTATAAGAAAAAAGATTAATCTTTTTAATTCTCCTGCAACCTATTAGTATCATAAAGCTAGTTCCCATTATTTTTTGTGTTTTCTTTTGACACTTGCCCCCCACATTTTTAAACAATTATCATGTGTTATAAACTTTGTCTGCCTTGGAACATTTTTGTAAACCCTATGGCATGTACATATTGTTAAATGCTGATGGTATCATCTATTCCAAGATGCAAATATATAGTTACTGTCTCTCTTATTCACTCAATGGTAGCTACAAAAATTATTTTGGATGTAGAACACCTCTGAAATTCAGGCCATTTATTTAGGTGCCTAAATATGGGTTCAGTTACCTAACTGTAGGTATCTACACGCCCACTGAAATCAACAATTTCCTCCTCCTCAGGCTTTCTAGAATCCCCTTGAAATGCTTCATTACATCTTCCATGCCAAAGATATTTCTTTCTTGTTTTTCCCTGTAAACCTTTAAATAGGTCAAATTCATTCAGGCCATGATTTTCAAAGCTCAGATATCTAACATTAGACTTAGAAATGTATATTTAGGCACCAGAAGTATTGTGGTTTAATTTTAAGAGCTGTACAGGACCCAAAATTGGCACTGAAGTCAATAGATGCTGCAAAAGCTCAGCACCTTCAAAAATTATTTCAGTATGTTGGCCATTGGTTTCTGTTGTTGTTTTCAGCTGTATTGATCAGATGTGTGCATCACGTATATAAAGTATAGCTAATAAAACAACCATTCAGTAAACAAAACTTTCTTTTTCTAGTCTCTGCAGGAAGGGTTTTCAAAACATAAATGCAGGTGAAATCACAAGCTCAAAGTACCATTAACTTCAAACTTTACATCAGTTCAGCTGAATCAATTAGTCAATTGAATCTGAATCTGAGTGCAGATTGTGTTTCTATTTTCACTTAGGGCCATCAAATCAGTTTCTTCATCAACCTTTTTTTGATTAAAAAAATCCCTTCTTGATTGTTTACATTCCTACATGGCCTGGTTTAGTCAAAAGTTATGCAATATTTACCCAGTGTACTTCCTGGAATTTTATAATTGTACTCTGATTTTTTTCCCTCGTGAGTTCTGGCTTTTTTCCTCCTACGTTAAAAGAGTAAAGTGCAGAACAAGCATAGAAATGGCTTGCTGCAAAGTTCATCTGTTTCTCTGCACTTTGTGGTATAATGGAAGCAAACCAACATTATATAACCTAGAGTGAGGAGAGGAGAAAGAATCACTCTGTTGTATTGATTCCTTTGAAGATTTTGAACAAATTAATGGAAACGCTGCTTCTTCAGAAAGGATGGAATTCACTTGTGGAATTCACCATTACAGGAAGCTCCTCCAGTCAAATATTATGACTGGATTTTAAAAAGGGCTGGATAATTATATTACCTAACAATAACATCTGTAAGGCTAAATGCTAAAATAAGGTCATTTAAATACCATGCCCCAGGGCATATGCTGATTGCAGCAGGAATTGTAAACAGCATTGCACATCTTGCTATGTGCTTTCTGGTTCTGTTTTGCTTGTGTTTCAAAGAGGAAATGTTGGCCAGTCCCAGATGTAGGATACTAGATTTGTTAGATGACAGATCTAATCCAAAATTCCATGGCCACATGTTCGTTTTCAAAAGGAGAAATGACTTTTCTAGAAAAAAAAAACCAACAACATTCTCTGCATATCTGCCTCCAGGGCTCCCACAGCAGCCCAGGCTCTCTGGGCTGCTCTTACTACTGCCCTGCTCTGGTGCCTGGCTGGGCTGGGAGGTGCAACTTCCAGGGGGAGAAGAGAAGCAGGGGGCAGATCCTTGTGATGGGGGGGTGGATGGGAGCTAACGCTCCCTTCAGCCCCAGGAAAAGACTGGTGTCATCCCGAGCCAGGATGGAGCTGTGCTGCAGGGAATCTGGGACAAACACTGTTTTGGCATCATTTAGCCTGGGATCAAGTCTTGAATGCTGCGTTTTGGGATTGTCCAGCCCAATTCAGCCTGGGTGGGCACGCTCGGGTCCTCTCCTCCAGGGGGAGCAACACCTTATAGGAGCTGTCTCTGGGTGTGCCAAGAAACACCTTCTCACCCAGTCAGCACAGATTGTGTTATTCTACTTTTGGACTGTACCTTTTGGAGCTTGTTGGAAGAGAGGAACTGCTCCATTTGGTATATATTTAATAATCAAGGCCCATGCAGCCAGTGTCATGTGACAATGGTAAAGCAGCGCAAAGTTGCTTTTGTCTAACACTGACTAGGAAATTTTATTAGCACTAGCAAAACAGTGTCACCCTGGAGACTCTCCTTTTCTTCATTGTAGATATTCCCCCTGGAAAACTTCCCTATGAACAAACTATTCTAGAGGCAGATGGAAGCAGCAACATCTAATAAGTTTCTCCGTTAGAAGATCCCTTTCTATCATCCCTTCAGATAGATGGGGTACCACAGAGTTTATAGAGGGCAAGGAGTCCCTACACCTCAGTTTCTGGTGATTCCAAGGGACACGCTGCTCATATTTATAGAGGAAAAAACCACCATATTTGATGGTTGCCCCATCACATTACTGTACTGGCCTTCTTTCCCTTTCACAGCATAGCCCCAGCATGTGCTGTTATTAGCTGTGGCTAAAAAAGGAAGGAGTCTTGTGGCACTTAAAGACTAACAGCTTTATTTATCGCATGAACTTTCAAAGCTCATGCGATAAATAAAGCTGTTAGTCTTTAAGTGCCACAAGACTCCTTGCCTTTTTTTTTGGCTTTACTAGACTAACACAGCTGCCCCTTTGGAACTTGGCTGTGGCTTGAAGACCTTCCCATGAGTAGCAACCTTGGATGGCACTTGCTGGAAGCAAACACATCTCTGAACAGTTTTAACGCCCAGCTGAATTTCTGTGCAGAAAACCCAAGGGTCTGCAGGGGACAGTGCCAGAGAGCATGGCCAGTGTCCCTCATCTGACCCCAGCCTTGCTCTTGAAATGCTTCACCATCCCTATGGCATAGGAGAGAAATAATGCTGTGGATGCAGCAGTCCCCAGTTAGTGCACACAAGAGCAGATCAGGATGCAAACATGCAACATGTCACCCTTTGTACCTCTGTGAAAAGGTACGCTACACCTGAGAGATTTGTTCTTTATGATGTGCAGGGAGGTCAAATCTAAGACGGGGGGATGGGGGCCCCGGCCCTAGGCTTGTTATAATGAGGTATTGATAAGATTGGCTTGTCAAGATGACCTGTACCCTGAGTGTCAATCAGTTGAAGTTAAAATACATCCTTATTTGTAGAAAATGCTATATGTGTGTATATACAAAATGTGTATCTATTAAGACAAATTTATTAATTGAATGAACTTTTGTGTGATTTCCTCCCATGAAAGCTCATGTGATAAATAAATTTGTTAGTCTTTAACTGCCACAGGATTCCTTTCTTATTTTGCTGAACTAGACTAACACGTCTACCCCTTTGGAACTTGGTGTCTGTATTGGTGTTTCTCTCTCGCCCGCCTTTCTTTGTCACTTGTCCCCTCAGTAAACAGAAAACTGTAAACTCTTCAAAGTGTGTACAGAGCCTAGCACAACTCAGCCTGATTCCTGACGGACATTGCTATAATATAAGTAATAAATAATGGCAATAATAATAGGTGTACATCTTGATGACAGTGTGTGGATGACCACACAGATGCCAGCATACAAGGGGCTAATTTAAGCAAACGCAGAATGCCTATAAACCAGGTGCTAGTAGGATTATTTTAGTTTAAGTGGACCAGATTTTCTTAAATTTCTAAAAAGCAAATGGTTTGAAACTTCTTAACTTTTAGTTTTCTGGAAGGAAAAGCTCTTATTTTGCACATTTGACTTCTCAAACTTCAGTTGGAGCCTCTGCCAGGCTATAGTGTTAGAAGCACATGATGTGTTTGAGTCACTTAGCTTAGGAAAGTTTAGGAATGAAAATGGCACAAAGAAGCTGCAGACCTGTTTTTATTTTTAGAAGTTAGCAGTTGCTTCTACTCTGATTTCTTTGCAATTTTCTGTATGTTGACTAAATTCCTGAAATGCAGAAAGTATTGTGCAATTCCATCCATTATTAAAGGTACAAAGATAATCCTGTTCCCTCTACAGTCAGTCACACATGGAAAATTGAAGTTGAACTTTGTTATGAAAAGATTTCCCTATTTTGTGCATGTGAGGTAAAAAGTTCAGAATTTATTTGTAATGTGACATTGTTCTAAAGACATCTGTTGAAAAGCAGCAAGTCAATTTATCCCTCCCCACTTCCATGTCTGGGTAAAAAGACTGACAAGATATGGCTCAAATGGATCCAGTAGCCTGAAGTACCTTCATAAACACACACAACTGATTCTCTGGAATCATGAAACTTCAAAAGGCAGACTGGGCCTTGTCCCACTGTGAGAGTGAATGTTGAAATCTCCACCTTTTCACAGAAACTGCACATTACCCCACAGGACTGTTTGCCTAAAGCAAATGTTTTGTAAATGGTTAAATATCAAATGCAGAAAAATAACTGACTAAATAATTTTGTCAAAATATCTAGGAATCATATTGATACAAAACAAATCTAAGGCATAGTGAGAACTATGTAAGTCAATACACGTTCTGACCCATTCCCAAACCATAGGAATGCTCCCCAGACTGTTGTATTTGCCAATCCTGGAACAGTTTCAATTGCATCACACTCACTTGAAGTCCACATTTTGCAATACTCTTGGAGTGAATACATGGCCTCAGCATGTTTTTCTTGCATTTGCAAAAATGCTGAGGGAAGGCCGTGCGGAAATTGGTTTCTGGAAGAGCATAGAGATGTTATATCAAATTTGACAATGGGAACCTCTTGTGTTGTATTTAATGTCATTCTGTTGTATTATTAATTTCCCATAGGATTGCCCTAGAATTGTTTTTACTGCCACAGTTTGAACAATAAAATAAAATAAAATAAAATAAAATAAAATAAAATAAAAAAGAAGTAGTAAACACACTTAAAGATCCAGATTGTCATTTAGGCACCTTTGAATGGGACTGACTGCAAAAGAAGAATTCCATTTCATGGGCGGGGGGAGAGGTTTTGAAATGTTTGTTCCTCAGAACAAAAATGACAACTCTTAAAATTTTTTATGAAAACACAACCACTAACTGCCTGGATAGCCAATAGCCTAGTGGATAGGGCCCTCTACCGGGTGTAGAAAAGACGCAATTTCAAAGTCTCTGATCTGCCTGATTTGGAGCTAGGACTTAGAAGTGGGCATCCCAAGTAAGTACCCTAAAAACAGACAGTGAGGTTTTTTTTTTCCTCTCTCTGTCTCAGTCTTCCCTGTTGAAGATGTTTGACTTCATTTAAATATTTTTGGAGCCAAGGAGACATTGACTGTCTGGGGGTTATGGCATTCCAAACTGGGTAGACTGGAGACTTGAATCAGGTCTCCCACCTTCTAGCTAAAAGCCCTAACCACCAAGCTGTTTGCTAGTATGGGGGTCTTTCTGGTTTCAACAAGAAAGTCTACCTGGAACTGGAGACTCTGTCCCAACAGAAGTTCAGCTGTCAATGGTCCATTTATACAAAAGGCCTCAGTTTTGACAAATCGGCATTTTCTGACCAATAAAGCCCCACAACTGTCTAAATTCTCCCAAACAGCTTTTGCTTTCAAGCATGATGATACTTTTTGGCCAACAAATAATGAAGCAATTATAGCATCTCTAATTAATGCTATCCAATGTTTAAAATAAAACCTATGGCAATAAGTGTCTCTGTGCTGTGGTGGTTTCTAGCATGATACAGGCTTTGTACTATATAAATGTCTGAATATACACTTGAATTATATTTAGTAAACAGTCGCCCAAAGTGCTGCTTTTAAAAGCACTACAGTCAGCTTTAGTAGTTAGATTAGCCCTGAATAGAAAGGATATCTTCAAATTGAAGAGGGCCTTACCTATTGTCCATTGTCCCACATTAACAGATTCTCAGCTAGAAAATATTAGGTCTGCACTCTTGTGAGAGCTGGAGAATGAAACTGTGATTGGAAGATTTCTAGAAACTTTGTTTGGTTATAGCTGTGACCTCGTTCCTTGAAAGATCTGTTTCCTCAGGAAGTGAAAAGCAGTCATTCAGCAACTTAGGGCAAGTCTATACTACCAAATGAAGTTGACTTAACTAATGTCAGCATTTGGCCATTGTAGTAATTACATCACTTGTACGTGTCTATACTTTGCTTCTTGGCTATGGCAACACTTAGGCTATGTTCACACACAAAGTGCTTGTTTTGAAACAAGCTGTTTCAAAACAAGCCGTTTCGAAATAATGTGTTATTTCGAAACACCTTATTTCGAAAGACAAAATAGTGTTTTCGAAATAAGGGAAACGAAATAGCATGTCCACGCTGTGGACATGCTATTTCGCTTTGGGGGGCTGCAGACCCCCATGGGGTGAGTGCAGCCTGGAGCCTCACCCCACTGAGGTCTGCAGGGGACTGTAGACCCTGGCGGGGTGAAGCGGAGCCGGGCGCTTCACTCCCTCGGGGTGTGCAGGGGACTGCAGACCCCGGTGGGGTGAAGCGGAGCTGGACGCTTCACC
>ML682021.1:3869758-3893635 GCA_007922195.1 Podocnemis expansa | reverse complement strand
CCCCCTAATAATGAGTTCCTTGTTTCAATACACAGGTTCGCTGCTTATATGGGGACAAGTACTGCCTATTAGTGGACCCCATCAAAGATACTTAGTGATCCAAGAAATCTTAAACCAGTGGTGTGTGTTAGTTAAGACTAGAGAACCTTTGCTATTTGAACTCAGGCCTTGTTGCTCCTGAAAACACCTGGCAGAAAGATTTCACTTCTCTCATATGATCTCATTTGTGGACAATGTACAGCACCTGTAGATGTGAGCTCAATGCTGTCTTTAATTCATATGCAAATTCGACTGTGTGAAATCAGGATTGAATAGGACTTTGGATTCTTTTCCCATTAGAACAGGTGATTTGACTTCACCTTCCTCTATGTGCTATTCCTCAGCATTTGAATCTTAACAATTGCTTTGATTTGCTGTCACAGTGTGACCTGATCCCATGTCTGATACTTTCCTGCATTTATTTTCCTCTCATTTTGTAAGTTCCCACATCTTCAAGGCATTTGATGAAGTGGTATTTTCTCTCACAAAAGCTCATATGATAAATAAATTTGTTAGTCTTTAAAAGTACCACAGGACTTCTTGTTCGATTATTGCTGGAAAATATTCTAGTTTGCACTTGTGAACATAACCAGTCTCCTTGAAGCTGTTCCTGTGCATTTTTAAAAATTCATTCTCTGTTTCTATCAAGAAGTGCACCTTATCATTGCCTGAGGAGTACAGTGAGGTGCAGCAAAAAATCCTTCTGAGGCAATTCACGGTTTAATTAGTATAATATATTAATGCAGATTCTTGGGTAAGTTTGCTGTTTACTGTTAGTGATCAGCACCTCAATAGCTCTTTGTAAGACTCTCTACTAGACTACTTGTGAAGTTTTCTGCCCCAGGAATACATATCATAGAATCATAGAAACTGGAAGGTACCATGAGAGGTCATCAAGTCCAGTCCCCTGCACTCATGGCAGGACCAAGTAGAAAAACAAGGAGTCCTGTGGCACTTAAAGGCTATGTCTACATGGCACTTCTATTTCGAAATAACACTCATTATTTCGAAATAAAAGAAATTAGGTCTACACAACGTTTTCTTATTTCTTATTTTGAAAGGACGGAACGTTGATGTTTTCAAAACAGCTGTTATTTTGGAAGGGATATTTCAAAATAACGCTGTTTAGACCTGTTCTTTTGAAACAACACCATTTAGACCTGTTGTTTCGAAACAACTGTTAGAAACAACTGTTCAATTGGCGTTATTTCGGAATATCCCTTTCAAAATAATGGCCGTTTCGATTGCGGGGTTTTCCTTATTTTGAAATGAGCCCTTTTGAAATAAGGGTTTTATTTTGAAATAAGTCATTTTGAAAGGACTTATTTCGAAATAAAACTGTGTGTGTAGACATAGCCAAAGACTAACAGATTTATTTTTCACATGAGCTTTTGTGGGAGAAAATCCCACTTTGTCAGATGCTTTGAATATGAACTGTCCCCGGCTATGTCTACATGAGAAGGCTCAGTTAAGTCAACTTAACAAGGGTGACTTTAAGTTGAGTTAAAGAGACCACATTTTTTTTTAATTGACTTAATAAAGTTGACTTAAGCCAGGGTAGCCACTTAAGTCAACTTAAGTGGGTACAATATTCCAACTGAGGCCTAATTAGGGAGGAGTAGAGTAGAAGAATTACTTCTTATGTCTTACTTACACTACTCTTGTTTATATTTCCCAGAATGGTGTTTACTTTTTTTTGCAATAGTGTTACACTATTGACTCATATTTAGCTTGTGGTACACTTTGACACCCAGATCCCTTTCTGCAGTACTTCTTCCTAGGCAGTCATTGCCCATTTTGAATATGTGCAATGGATGGTTCTCTCCTCAGTGGAGTACTTGGCTATGTCCACACATGCATCATTACTTTGAAATAAGTTATTTCAGAATGAGTTAATTTGAATTAAGAAAATGTTAACTTTAAGGGAAAGCCTGCTATCGAAATGGCTGTTGTTTCAAAATGTTTATTTAGAAATAACGCCATTTGGACATATTGTGTCGAAACAGTTGTTCCGAAACAATGGTGTTGTTCCGACACAACATGTCCAAATGGCGTTATTTCGAAATAACAGCTGTTTCGAAATGAATGGGGTTTAAGCTGTTTCGAAATGACGGTTCTTATTTCAAAATGACAGAGCCTGTCATTTCAAAATACGAAAACGTTGTGTGGACCTAAGCTTTTTTATTTTGAAATAACCAGTGTTATTTGTAAATAAAAGAGACGTGTGGACATACCCCTTTACACTTGTCTTTATTGAATTTCATTCCATTTATTTAATGGAATTTCATTTCATTTATTGTCTTTATTGAATTTCAGACCATTTTACCAGTTTGCCCAATTCATTTTGAATTATCATCCTATCCTCCAAAGCACTTGCAACTCCTCCCAGCTTGCTATCATCAGCAAACTTTTTAAGTGTACTCTCTATGCCATCACCTAAATCATTGATGAAAATATTGAGCAGAACTGGTCCCAGAATTTATCCCTGCCATCCTCCAATCATTATGCCCTTCGAGCATGTCTGTGCATCATTGATAACTACTCTTTGGGAGTGGTTATCCAATCAATTTTTCACCCATTTTACGGTAGGTCCACCTAGGCTGTGCTTCCCAAGTTTGTTAATGAGAAAGTGATGCAGGACCATATCAAAAGCCTTTCTAGAGTCCAGATACCCCACATCTACTTCTTCTCCTCTCTCCACAAAGCTTGTTACCCCATTATAGAAAGCTATCAGGTCAGTTTGACATGAATGATTCTTGACAAATCCATGCTGACTATCACTTAGCACCTTATTCTCTTCTAGATGCTTGCTAATGGATTCCTTAATTATTTGCGCCATTATTTTTCCTGTTACTATACAGGTTGAGCTGACTGGTCTATAATTCCCTGGGTTGTCCTTATTTCTTTTTTATAGATGGGCACTATATTTGCTCTTTTTCAGCCCTCTGAGACCTCTCCAGTCTGCCGTGATTTTTCAAAAATAATAGCCAATGGCCCAGATATCTCCTGAGCCAGCTCCTGGAGTATTCTAGGCTGCATATAATCTGGCCCTGGTGACTTGACAACATCTAACTGGTATAAGTAATTTTTAACTTGTTCTTTCCCAATTTTACCTTCTGATCCTGTCCTGTTTTTACTGCCCTCCCCTATATCAGGCCACCAGTCACTACCAGCCTTCTTGGTGAAGACTGAAACAAAGAAATCATTTAGTTCCTTTGCCATTTCCACATTTTCCAGTATGGTTTTTCACTCTTTGTTAAGTAATGGACCTACACTGCTCTTGGTCTTCCTCTTTTTTCTAAAGTATTTAAAAATGTTTTTGTGTTACCCTTTATGCCTTCAGCTATTTTGACTTCAGTTTGTGCCTTGGCCTTTCTGAGTTTTCCCCTACATAACTGTGTTATTTGTTTATAGTCATCCTTTGTCATTTGTCCTAGTTTCTACTTTTCATAGGACTCTTTCTTCATTTTCAGATGACTGAAAATCTTCTGGTTAAGCCAGGGTGATCTCTTTCCATACTTCCTCTCCTTCCTGCTCATTGAAATAGTTTGTTCTTGCACCCTTAACACTGTCTCTTTGAAAAACTGCCAAATGTCTTCAGTTGTTTTTCCTCTTAGACATGCTTCCCATGGTATCCCACCTACCAACTCCCTGAGTGCAGTGAAGTCTGCCTTCTTGAAATCTGTCATCTTTATTTTGGTGTTCTCTCTCCTACCACATATCACAGAATCACATTAATATAAAGGTGAAAGGACCCTCATTAGGTCATCCATTCTAGCCCCTGTGCTGAGGTGGGACCAAATAAACTAGACCATTCCTGAAAGGTGTTTGTTCAACCTGTTCGTAAAATTTCCCATTGATGGAGGTTCCACTGCCTCCTTTGGAAGCCTATTTCACAGTTTAACTGTCCTTGAAGTTAGAAAGCTTTTCCTATATCTAACCTAAATCTTACTTGTTGTAGCTTAAGCCTGTTACTTCTTGCCTATCTTCAGTGAACATGGGAAACAATTGATCACCATTCTCTTTATAACAGCTCTTAACATATTTGAAGACTGTTACTGGTGCTTCTTCAGTCTTCTTTTCTCAAGACTAAACATGGCCAGTTTTTTAATCTTTCTTTAGAGTTTAAATTTTCTAAAATGTTTATCATTTTTCTTGCTTTCCTCTGGAATATCCCTGTTTGTTCCCCTCTTCCCAAAAGTTTGGTGCCCAGAATTGCACACAGTACTCCAGCTAAGGCCTCACCAATGCCGAGCAGAACAGGACAATTTCCTGCTGTGTCTTACATATGACACAAATGCTGATATACCCCATTATAGTCTTAATTGTTAGTATTAAATATAATAATTTGTAATAATTAGGAATAAATGTGTGACAACAGTATTGATTCATATTTAATTTGTGATCCACTAGAAATCCCAGATCCTTTTGGGCAGTGCTGCTACCTAGCCAGTTATTCCTCATTTTGTAGTTGTATGTTTGATTTGCACTTCACTGAATTTCATATTGTTGATTGCAGACCAGTCCTCCAATTTGTCAAGATTGTTTAATTTCTAATCTTGCCCTTCAAAGTACCTGTTACACCTTCCAGATCTGTGTCATCTGCAGATTTTATAAGTGTAACACTCATGTAACCAGATCTGAGTCTGCCTTGCAGGCAGCTCTGACCAGAGAGAGGGTGTGCACGAGAACACAGCAAGGAGAGCCCCTTGGCCCCAGGGGCACCTGTTCCAAACCCCCAGAGTGACCACACACACACTGGGATAACGCAGGGATTATGGGAATGGGGACGGTTTATTTACAGAGGTGCAAAAGGGGAAACCAACAGGGGAGATGGGGCAGCAGTGACCAGAGTAACAGCTAACACAGGGCCCTGCAAGGCCCAACAATGCAGCAGGCTGGAGGCAGACGTGAGCTCTGCTTCTGCATCATGAGTTCAGGAGTCCCAGCACAGCTCCAGTCCAATGTTCAGTCCAGCAACTCCCCCTCTTCCTCCTTCCCAGGCCTCCGGCTGCAGCCCCAGCCCCCACCTCAGCTCCACAACCTCTCCCACAGGGCAAAAATTTAAAGGGACCACACTCCTTAAAACCCCAGGGGGGTTACATAAGAATAGTCTTTATTCATTATCCAAGTCATTAATGAAAATATTGAATAGTACTGGATCCTGGACTGACCCATGCGGGAGCCGACTAGAAATATTTTCCAAGTTTAACAGCAAAATATTGAGCAAACTGCTTTTTGAGTACCACCTTTCAATCAGTTATGCACTCTCATTGTAGTAATTTGACCTAGACCACCATTTCTAGTTTGTATATTCAAATGTCATATGGAACGCTATCAAAAACCTTGCTAAAATCAAGACATATAACATCTCCTGAGTCCTCCATATCTGCAAGTCAATAACCCATCACAGAAGGAAATTGGGTTGCTCAGATTGTGACACTGTCTGGATTAGGAATGATCATTTTTATTAGTACTGACAGCAATATTACAGTTTCAATAAATATTGCATAGGATATGAAATGATAATAGGAAAGTATGTGTCAGTTTTGTATTATACATTCTAAATATATATTTGTATTTTAAACATGCATTGTGTTTCTGGGTGAACCTCCCCCCACCCCAGACAGGCTGGCAAAAGCACTAAACTTATTTAATGGGCCATTAAGGGAACTCAGTTTTACAATAAAATCCAATGAAAGAACCCAGGGGCACTCTGAGGCTCTTCCATGCTATGTACAATGTGGCAGTGTTTGAGACAACCCACATGCCAAAGGGACAGTTGCACCATCTCCAGCTTGTTTTTGTTCCTGCTTCTTATTTTTGGATCCGCTCCTCTACAACTGAAACTGTGAAACAAAGGACTGAGACCCATCTCAGTACTGGTTGTACACTAGAGAAACTGTACAAGCCTGCAAATGCCATAATTTTGCTGAGCATCTATCTATCTATCTATCTATCTATCTATCTATCTATCTATCTATCTATCTGGATTTTAAAGTCATTTGTACATATCTGATTGCTTTGACCATTTGACTTCTCTCTTATTTGTTTCTTTATGACTTTTTTTTTATAATAAATCTTTCATTTTAGTTACTAAAAGATTGGCTGGCAGTGTGGGTAAGATCTTGGGTAAGCTCCAAACTTATATTGATCTGGCAATGTGGCTGATCTTTTGGAGATCAGGAGAATATTTTGGAAAAGGAAATAAGTTTAAATAAATTATCATTGTTATTGGACCCAATTGTTGATTGGAAGCCAGACTACTAAAATGAAATAAAGGTGACTGTGTCTGCCTTGTTATAGCTTTTTGATAACCAGTGTGGGAAATCAGAAGTACTGCTTGCAGCTGGTTGGGGAATCTAACTTTGGTATCACACACCAGTTCTGGGAAAACTTACTGCCTTTTTGCAACTTGTCCTGACTTTCAGGTGGACTGCGCTAGGCATGGACAGGTCATACAGATAACAGAGATACAGTAGATGAAGACACACTAGATAGGACCATTTAAAGCTCCTTTTCCAACTGTCTGCTGTCCCTAACCCAGAGACATCAAACATTGGGTTTGCATGATGGATATGCCCCACTTCATAGAGTTACGAGGCCTCTTTGACATTTCCAGATTTTCAAAATACTTCACTTCCATTTTTTAAAAAGTACATTTTGGACCCCTTGGTTTCAAGAAAAATCTTCTGAACTTGGTAATTTTTCTTAGACTTGAGACAACCTGAAATAGCAACTATGAGAGTTTCTCTTTTATACCCGCCATTGAATTCACTGTTAACTGTCTAAAAGCAGTGTGGACGTGCTCTTTGATTGTAAGCTCTTTAGGACAGAGACTATCTTTTTGTTCTGGTTTTGTACAGCTCCTAGCACAATGGGGGTCCCATCTTATAATAGGATTCCTAGGCAATATGATAATAGAAATTATATAATCAGACACTGCTGGCTTTTGCTTGGTTCTAAGCATATGCTACATGAAGAGGAAAAAGCCACATGACCACTTTTTGGTTTAACATTGAAAGTTACATGTGGTATAAAACCATGGCAATATGAAGCTTTTTCTTTGGTTCACATTTATGAGATGAATTAAAGGAATCTAGCAAGAATTTATTTCTGTACAGCTCCCAAGTTGGCCAGCATCCCATTTTTTATTTTGTTGAAATTATTTTTTAAAAAGTTTCTACATCTCTAGGAGAAATAATTACCAGAGAGTCAAAGTGACATACATCACTGTTGCGGCTTTATTGGCAGCAATCTGGATTGTTATGTAACAATCAGGGACTGTTGTAATACCAGTGGAGTGTTAATGTTTTTTATCTTAATGTGCATTTGCCTTTGAAGTATATCCCAGTTTGGTGGATACTATCCACTCTTGATTAATTTACACTGGTAGTAGAAAATTACAGATGATATATTTCAAAGATAAGAAGTAATTAATGATCTATGGTAATTTTAAAAATGAGCCTATTGCCAACACCAGCTATTGTCCTCTTAGACGCATGACGTACAATACAGCTGACTGAAAAGGAAGGAAGTGAAAGTAAGTCAAAATAGTTAAGAAGATATTATTTATCATTTAACAAGTTATAGGGCTAAATAACAGCCAGGGCTCCTAAGGTTCCTCTGCAGAATCTTTCTTCCTTTAGAGATGTGAAAAGAGTATTGCTCAGAAGGCCCTATTACAAATGACTTTCCCATTCTACCAAATTGTTGCTTTAGTTTAGTGACTGGTAGAGGTGATTAAAACAAACAAACCCCTTAAAGTGAAAATATTTAATTTTTCTTTGTCAAAAATGTTATTTTAAGACAGTTTTTTTATGCCTCTATAGTTTGGCAAAAAATGGGGGGAACAAGTAAATGTATCTTTTAAAAACATTTTTCACTGAAATACCAAACATTTGCTAGCTTTAGTGATGAGATAACAACAACCAAATCATGCAAAACTAAATACAAAAACAGGTAAATCATATACTATAAGCTGTATTTATGTGTTTAAGCGACTAAAGATAAAACCTAAAATGTTAGAACGAAATTCCAAACACAGTCTCAAGTAATTTTTCATTTCTAATTCCTGTTTCTATAAGTTAATCACCTCAGTTCTGGAACAAGGGAAGATATGCTTTGCCATTTCCATGCTGGTTTTGAAGTTCCAGAGTGATCTTCAGATATAACTTCCATTCAACTATGCATAGGTGAATTTAGGTTTTGAAAGCTGTGGAAGGCTCAACCAACAAGCCTAACATCTCTTTAAAAGTGAAGCACATCTCCCTGTCTGGAAATAATCACAGCCTGCCAACCTCTTCTAATTCCATTTGGCTAAAAACTGCTTCCAAGTACAATTCTGTATCTCAGATTATGAATGCCCTTCTCAATTTGTGAAGAGCTGACAGAAGCCTGAGTCTGCTTCAGATTCCAAGATCTTTTGTGGCAAAATGTATTCAACCTAATCTCATTACTTTCTGACTCCCTCCCCGACAAAGTGCATTTTGTTGCAGGAAATGTTTCCAAATTTTAAACACAGAGCTTTAAAAGTAAATTGTCCGATCATTTCCCAGTATCTTCTTCAAACACAAAGTCTCAAAACCAACAAGAGTCCTTTGGCACCTTAAAGACAAACAATTTTTTTGACTAACAAGACCTCAGTTTCCTGTTAGAACTCTACCTATTAATATGTTATGCATGCACAAGTGGATAGTCAGAGTGTGCTCAGTGTTTTTCAGACAAATGTAAAGACCCCAAAGCATATAAATAGCTATAGACAGTGGAGAGATGAGGTTGAAAGTGCTGGGTATTTTATCACATAATTAGTAAAAGAGAAGACATCAGATATACAGGATAAAAGAATACAATAGGGTTGAGGTAGTGTTATAAAATAGGATGGATTTTAGCAATATTGATGCAGTAAGGTGATGAGAAAAAAGTCAGGGATGTCAGCGAAGGAGTTTGCTATAGCTGAAGCAAGAAATGATTAGCACCTCAACAGAGTTACAGTATTGTGAATGAAGAGCAACAGATAATTTTTTTAAATATTCTGGAAGACAAAGCAGCAGGTTTAGTGATGGTGTTGTGGGCAAAAGCAGAAAGAGGAGACAAAATGACATAAAAAATGTCAACTACACAGGGACAGGGAGGATGTTAGAGTTGCCAGCAATTATCAGAGAAGGAAAGGAGAGGTGAGTTTGGAAGGCAAGATGAGGATTTCAAATTTTGAAACATTGATGGAGGACTGGGCAGTTGGAAGTTGTCGGAGAAGAAGACGGATATAAGCCTGAATGGAGGGCTTGATCTGTACATCATCAGTACAGAATCAGTAGTTGATGTCACATGGTTGGATCAGATTGCAAAGGAAGAAAAGAAAGAGAGAGAGAGAGGCCTAAGGGCAAAGCATTCAAGGAGGGAGAAATATGATTGGGTGTGAAAGGGGAGATGTACTTCTTAGACTTATGTTCTATTTTTTCCTTCTTTGGACTCTGATTCTTAGCATGAAAGTTGCCTTTTTTTTCTTTAGTTGGTAAATGGTTCCTGGAATTCAGGTTGGGGGATAGTCATAGATATTGAAAAATATTCAGCTCCAGGCTGACAGGGAGATGTGCCATAGATTTAGCAGGAAGACATCTTCCTCTGAAAGTACTCAAAAACACCAGTGTTTTACAGCCAGTGCTTGGAGAGTTGGCAGGCAGAGTGACTGACAGTGCAGAGTGGAGCTTTGAGGTTCCTTTTATTTTAGAAAAAAATGATGTCAACATCTGGAAAAGTTCTAAATTGAACATTACAATATTATTAGGAAAAAATCTATTGAGAATCATAAAGTTGTCCCCAAACAGCTTGATTAATTGCTGACTTTCATAAACCCACTTGCATGAGAACAAGTAGAAATTGAATTAAGTATTCAGAAATCCATTGTTGTACTTTAATAGCTGTATTTCTTTAGTTGTGTTTCTCCTGTACAGCCTACCCTTAAAGGGGCAAATATGTCTTAGTTTGCTTGGTTTTGGACATTGGAGCTTGAAATATCTCTGGGTATGTCTACACCTAGAAGTTTAGTTCAAATTAACTGAATTCAAACTCATCAAGTTGAAGTTATAATGATTAGTTCAAATTTAGTTAATTTGAATTAACATGGTCACGCTAGAGACCCTAATTCAAACTAGCATGTCCATGCACAGGACTTGCTAGTTCAAATTAGGTAGGGGGCACTGTTGCATAGGGAAAAATCAAGCCATGGCTAGTTTGAAATAACAGTTCGAATTAATATGGCTACATTGGGTTAATTCAAACTAATGAGTTTGAATTAAATGTCACTTCGAAGGTAAACCAGGTTTTATAACTTCAAAGTTAGCTTTCATCAGTTTGAACTAAGTCATTCCTTAATTCAAATTAATGAAAGCCAGTGTGGCCATGCATTTATTTGAATTGATCCTCAACAGTTTGAATTTATTTGTAAGCATAAACATACACTTTGGCTATGTTTACACGTAAATGTGTATTTCAAAATAACTTATTTTGAAATCAGTTATTTCAAAATATAATCATTAACTTGATTTAAGTTAAATCGAATGAAGCAGAACCCACCAAATCAAAATAGCATGTCCCAACACAGGACTTGCTATTTTGATTCAGCAGAGGGTCACCCTGGGAGGTGTGGCAACATGGGCCCCCTGGAAGGGCTGTGCTGCCACCCAGTCCCCAGCCTGGCTCTCACCTGGAGAGCCAGACAGGGGAAAACAGCCCCCAGGGTAGGGATCTCTCTGCCTTGCATCCCCTGCTGCTGGTGGGGCAGCGGGGGAGGGAGGTGGGGCACCCCAGCTGCTGCCTGGACGGTGGATCTGGGAGCTGGCTGGACCCGCTGCCTTGGCTTGGTAGCTGCCGGTGGGGCAGTGTGTGCCAGAGCAGGCTGGACCCGCTGCCCCGACAGGCCAGCAGCCGGGGGGGCAGCAGGTCCCCAGCCAGCTGGAGCTGCTGCCCCAGCAAGCCAGCAGCTGGTGGGGGCGGTGGGTCCCCAAGCCGGCTAGACCCGCAGCCACTGTACCAGCTCAGGGGCAGCGGGGGCAGAGCACTCGGGGCACCCTGGTCCACAACTCCTGGCTGCTTGCAAGCGGCCAGGGTAGATGCCAGCTTCCCCAGCCTCTGGCAGGCTCCTCAGCCTGGTCAATTTCACTTCTGTGAAATTGACCAGGTTGCAGAGCCTGCCAGAGGCTGAGGGAGCCGGCATCTACCCTGGCCGCTTGCAGGCAGCCAGGGGCTGGGGGACCAGGGCACCCCTGCGCCTCGGCCCCTGCCGATGGGAAAGCAGTGGGGGTGCAGGGCACCCCCATCCTGCTCATCCTATGGCCCCAGCTTCCCCTCAGCTTGCTGGGCTGCTGGGGCTGGCCGCTCCCCCACAGCCCTGGTTCCACCGCAGCTTATGGGGTGGCCGGGGCTGCAGGCCTGCTCACCCTGCAGCCCCAGCTCTGTCACAGCTTGCAAGGCAGCCGGGGCTGCAGCCTGCTTGCCACGCAGCGCTGGCTCCACTGCAGTTTGGGCTGTGGGGTGAGCAGGCTGCAGCCCCGGCCACCTCACCAGCAGTGGCAGAGCCCGGGCTGCGGGGCGAGTGGGGCCCCGTGAGCTGCGGTGGAGCCCAGGCTGCAGGGAGCCTGCTCCTGGACCCCAGCCCCACTGTGCCCCCCTGCACCTCCCCTCAGTAGCCTGGCCAGGGTGCTGAGGGGGGGGTGGGACTTCCTCCCAGGGTGACATGCACCCTGGGAGTAAGGTCAAGTGTTATATCAATATGTGTGACATATCGATATAACAGAGCCAGACGTGGTTATTTTGAAACCACAATTTCAAAATAATCCTCAATTCGATACCTAACCAGGTTTTCTTGGATCAAAATGATTTTCATTGTTTCGAAATAAGGGAACTCCTTATTTCGAAATAAGTAAACTTCGTTGGGATATGACTATTTTTAAATCAAAACAACGGTCGTTTCGATTTAAAAGCCTTGTGTGGACATAGACTTCATGTATTAGGGAGTGGAATGTACTAATATTTCTGTGGAAATGTGTTTCAGTTTAGATCGGAGGTATGTGGAATGCGTGAATATTACATTTGCTCCAAATGTTCAAACTTAGTTTCACCAAGTGCCACACTAGTAAATTTCTGGGAGCATCCTCTCGTGTCTTATGTAAACCCCACTGAAGTCAATGGAAAGATTTCTATTGACTTTGATGAGCTTCAGATCAGGCCCCTAATTTGTATATACATTGAAAATAAACATATGTGCCACACAACTCCTTGTTGTTTTTTCACTGCAATTATAACATCTGCTTGTATTATGAACTTACCAGCAAAAAAATCTAACAGAGCTGAACTAAAAACTAAAATAAAGCTACAACTTCACCCTCAAAAACAACTCCACTTTTCAGATATCCAGAGTACTTAGAGAGGTTTCCTCAGGTAACTCTGCTGCCTAGGTCTACTGGAGGGCATACAGATCCAGCTTGTTTCACCTCCCTACAACATGCTCCTGTGCCTGAGTCTGTAAGAGAGAGGCAGTGTAGGGATGCAAATACTGTCCCTACAATGTTCCTACATTAGAGGATTTCCTTTGGGAGCCACTGTGTTCCCCTTATGGCCCCTGTGTACCACTGGATCAGGGGCTAGAGACTTATCTGGGGTCTGAAATATAGAAAATCCAAGTTTCATTCTCTTAAAAAACAACAAGGAGTTGTGTGGCACTTTAAGACTAACAGATTTATTTTTTCATTCTCTTAGCCACACTGCCTTTCGGAATGAATAAGCCAAATATATGTTTTAGCTGCATTGTCTATAATCAATAGACGCCATCCTTCCAGAGCTAGAATAGAACCTAAGACTCCCAATATATCATGTCCTCCACCAGTATCTGAGCCCTACAGGATAACAGCCTAGTGCTGTTGTTAGGTACTCCTTTAGCTCAAGTGGTAGCAATTGCACTGTGGATTTAAAGTTCTTAGATTTCAACCATGATGATGACAGGAGGTCAACAGTGTCTGTATGATAGAATTTCTATTGGTTTTTTTTCTTTTTCAGTTTTCAAACAGCTGTGGCCCTCCCACGACACAGGAACTTTTACTTCCCTTTCCATTTCTTAGAATGTCATCCCTCATTGTCATATTGTTAACACAGTTGAACACACCAGCTAAGTTGCAATTCAATGTTCCTGCACACCACTGTTACTGGGGCTTGCCAGGAACTGTTAAAAGGAAGTTTTGTTTCTCTTCTTCATTAAATTATGTTTTCATCAGAATGTCCTGACCAGTTGGCTGTCCTTCATGCTATTCTTCAAAGTGTTTGATGAAGTGGGATTTTTCTCTCATGAAAGGCCACGCAATAAAATTTGTTAGTCTATAAGTGCCACAGGACTCCTTGTTTGTTTTACTGAATTAGACTAACATGGATGTGGCTTTGGAACTTGGCTTCATGCTATTATTATTGTTGTTAGTATTTTTTCACATGGTGTCAAGACTCCATTCACTGATTAGGGGCCTATTGTTCCATTGCCTAGTACAAACAACACAGTGACATCCCCTATCCCCTGGTAGCTATGCAACAGGTTAATAGACAGAATAGAACTGGGGGAAGCAGTGGTCCCACATTCATTTTCCCATTCTTTGCTGTTATATGGATAAAAATGAAAGCCAATATAAAGCTGAAGAAGGATCCCATCAATTAATGTTACCAGCAATATACATCATTGAATTTTTATAACATTTTTCTGAATGGTGAAGGGAAAAGTTTACCAGTCTCACTACACTGTTACTAAATCCTGAATATAGTATCTTGTCATTCTTAATCAGTTAAATTGCTGATGAGCAGCAGAACTGGTTGAATGTGTCTTTGTGAATAATATTTGTTTCAATTGTAGCCTTTTTCATTGTGTACAAACCAACCCTGATTTCTGTTAATGTGTTTGTTATTGCATTGATTTTCTGGATAATTTCAACAGACAATTTTCATTCTTTGGGTTATTTGCGGTCTATTCAGTTTGACTTTTTGCTTTTCATGGTGAATGGCTGGTTATATAAATCTTATGGCATTGTTCCTTTCCCCTGAATGTATTACTTTTCCAAACAAAATCAATAGAGAAGTTGGTCTTCATCATCTCCATTTGCTTTGGCCCTTTCTTGTTATGCATTTTGCATACATGCTCCAGGGCAGTGGTTCTCAATCTGCCATCTCTGGGCTGCTTTCAGCCAAATCACCACACAGCTATGGACGATGTAACTCCACCAGGGTCACACAGGCTGGTGTATATATTGTGTGGATGCAGCCCACATAACACATAGGGCGTATGCAGCCCACATTGGTAGTTAGATAAGGTAGCTAGAAAAGAGTAGCTAAGTAAGTTGGGAACCATGGCTCTAGGGCAGCAGTTCTTAACTACTTTGTCAGGACACATTACTGTGTCACCAGTCAGCAGTAAATGTGTTGTGGCGAGATGGGAGGGGGTGGGTGGCTGGATTTGAGCTGGGGCGGTAGGTGTGCTGGTGTGTCCTGTAGGCTTGTGCATATCACCAAGCATGTCACAACCCACAAAATGTTGAGAACCATTGCTCTAGGGTATGAAAGATATGATTTTAAGTGTTTTACTCTTCAGACTTACTATGTGGCCGCTAACTTTTCTGTGACCACACTCATGGAAATACACATGCTTAAATACAAGCAAGTGGAACTCCACATATGCATACGTGTTTTTGGCAGTGGAGCTTTTCTTTGCAATAGAACCAGGCCCACTAAGCATGGCAATACATAGCTGGCAATACAAGTCTGTGTAAAAAAAGGGATGACCACCTTTTAAGTGATCGCAAACAATAGCTGTTTATGTAAAGATCACACAGAAGTTTTATTGAAACAAATTAACAATTCCCAACCAGCCCAAGCAATGATAATCATATGGAAATTCCTTCAGGAATGACAGAAAGTATTGGAACACTTTCTGAAAAGCAAAAGCTAAGACAATGTTTTAATTGAGTTCCAAGAGTAAGAACCAAGCATGTTATTTTTAAATTCTCTTCTTCCCAACCTTCTTTTGTGGAGCTTTATTTAAAAGCAGAAATGCAAACTCATGGCCACAATACTTTATTTAAAGAAAATTATTATACCTCAGTTCCAATTCAGCCTAAAGGAAAATGACCACATTGTTAATATATCCCTGTGGTATCCCCCTTGATAGCAGAATCCATATAAAATCAGTATTTGCGCTTTGCAAAAGCTTTTGGCTAGAATGCTTGTTAGGTATTTTCTGCATTTCTTCTGATATCTAGGTCCAATTAATATGCCTTCATAATTCACTTAGCAGACGGGCAACTTTTAAAGACTCCAGGGCAGCATTCCTCAGCTATGATCCATATGGTAGCAAAGCACAGAGTAGCATGATACACCAAGTCAGAATAAGGAAGCATTTGGCAACAGAGTCGCTAAATTGAAAGCATAGCTAACTCAGCAGCAGTCAGCCAGGATCAGTTTTCCACTTGGCATGGAGGACTGTAGAAGAGGATGGAAAGTGTACAGTTAGAATCTAAAAAATGACTCTTTAAAAATGGCACTTTTGTACTCAGCAGATCTGCTAACTTCAGTGACAAAACCAAGGCTTGGTTTATACTGCAATCTTAAATTGCTAATCTTGCATTGCTCATATACGACAATCTTAGCCCATGTCCCTGAATTCAGTTATACCTAACTGGTTCCTTGGATATGTGGATAGTAGGGATTTTTCCATCAACATACCTACTGCCTCTCAGAGAGGTGGAGCATCTGCACTGATAGAAGAAGCTTTCCCATTGTGGGAGGCAGCATTTTCACTAAGGACTACAGTGAACAACTGCATTGGTACATCTGTGCCACAACAGCACTATAAGGTGCGTCTACACTGGCAAGTTAGTTTGAATTAAGGAGCCTTAATGTGAACTAACTTAGTCCTCATCCACCATACACTTTCACTAGTTCAAATTAAGGGATTCCTTAATTTGAAATAAGGAAAGCTTAGCTCGAATAAGTAAGACCTGTATATAGTTTAAACTATGTGCTTGCTTAGTTTGATGCTTAGTTTGAACTAAGAGCTGTGTAGGCTAGCATTAAGCCTTAATTTGAACAAAATAAATTTGAAGTAGGGCAGTTAGTTCGAATTAACAAAGTGCACTAATTCATTTTAATGTTTGCTAATTTGGCTTACTAAGGTCGGATTTAGTTCAAATTAAGGTTGAACTTAGTTCGACTTTGTTAATTCAGACTAACTTTTGTAGTGTAAACATAGATTATAAGTATAGGCAAGCCCTAAGTTCATACTGTATTTTATTTCTGTTGGCATTGTGTGTAAACTGCTAAGGTTGAGTGAGCTCAAGATTCTATTTATTTATCAAGTGCAAGCTCTTACAGCCGTGTTGATCTTAGGACAAACACTGCCTGAGCCTTGCAATATTTGTTGTCTTTAATAAAATCCCAGCTCTTGCACACAAGTGACTACATCAGAATGTAAGGATTCATTATTAAAAAATATGTTTCTAGCTTATGGTTGCCAAGAAATGCTTGAAATGGTGACTCAAGTGAATCTTTATGGTTCAGAAACCAGAAGACAAATAAAAAGACCTCTCCTCATCCAGAAAAAAAACCTCATGATTTTTGAATGTTTGGGGTTGGTGATACTGAGATGGAAATGAGGTTGCATTGATATTTTTAAGAGCATAATTGGAAGATATGTCCCAGGAATTTTGCAGGTATACCCGAGGCCTTATTTGGCTTGCAGAACTTTTGTTACTGTTGAAGATGGATAAGAAGGAAAGAATTTGATTTTGAGCCTCAGAGCCCAGGCTGAGTTTGCAAAGCTGGTAGTTAGAAAAACAAAAATATATTTTTACTTGTAAATGGAGTATGTATGATCTGGAAGTCATTGGCAGATAATAAACATGGGAACTCCCATTGCCATTATTTGGCTGAGGCTGCAGGGTCTTATGCTCAACTTGATGGAATTTTTCTGTGAGGATGTAACACAATAGCTTGTGAATGTCGCATCTAATCAATTCCAGAATTTCAGGGAATGTTCTGTGCAGTGTTGTTGCAGCTATGTCAGTCCCAGGAGAGCTCTGTGTAAGTTCTAAAGCTTGTCTTTTCACCAGCAGAAGTTGCTGAGACAAGGTGATCGGGGCAATTTTATTGGATCATTTTCTGCCAGTGAGAGAGACAAGCTTTTTGAGCTACACAGAACTCTCTTTCAGGTGTGGGAAAGGTACCCAGAACATCGTTAAATGCAAGGTGGAACAGTTTGTTTAGTAGAAGTAGTTAGAGCACAAATTCTAAGGCACCATTCAAGGTAGATAACCCATTAACACCTGTGAAGCCTTAGAATAAAAAGAGGAGGTTAGGGGTTACTGATTGTTATAATAAGCCATAAATCACGTGTCTCTCTTCAGTCCATGATTTTTAGTGTCTAGACTTTAGCAGAATTATGAATTTAAGTTCCAATGCTTGCTCATCTTTTAGAGATATTTTGCTGGTTACCATTGGTGATGAGGACTGATCAGATGTGGCATGATTGTTTTGCGAAGTGTTCAGTGACCAGTGATAAGATGTTTTTGTCTTCTATCATTTTCCTGTGTGAGTTCATCACAGAGCATGGTGATTGCCTGGTTTTACACACTCAGTTGTTACTGAGGTATTTAGTGCACTGGAGGAAGTACATCAGATACTGTGTTAGGCATGTGCAAGACCCAGGGATCTTGAAAATGTGTTGTGGGGTTTTGATCATTGTAGCAGTGGAGATATACCTGCAGGTTTTTCATTTGTTGTTCTAGAAAGGGTCTGATGCCACTCTGAGTTGCAGTGTCCTGGTCTGTGGGTTGTTTGTTTCTGATTATCAGCTGGAGCATCTAGGGGGTTATCTGAGGACCAGAAGAGGGTGTTCAGGAAAGATGTCTTTTCAGGATGGGGTCCACTTCAAGTATGGATTGTAGTTGTTTGATAATACCTCATATAGATTGGTCCAGTAAAAAGATAGTACCTCATACACCTTGTCTCTCTAATACCCTGTGGCACACATAGGCTGTGTTCACACACAGGGGGTTATTTCGATATGGTTGTTTCGAAACAACTTGTATCGAAATAACACCTTATTTCGAAATAACTTAATTCGAATTAACAGTTTGTTAATTCGAATTAAGGAAAGAAGCTCAAAGTGAAATAGCAGGTTCAGGCAACAGTTATTTCAAAACAAGTCACTGTTGTTTCGAAACAACATGTTCACACGGCGTTGTTTCGAAACAATCATTTCGAAACAACGTTGTTTCATCTCCACATGGGGTTTAACTTGTTTCGAAACAACGCTGTTGTTTTGAAACAACGGGACCTGTTGTTTCAAAACAACCGTGCGTCGTGTGAACAGCCTAAATCTTATTTCGAAACAACCACGGTTGTTTTGAAATAAGAGGGCTGTGTGAACACAGCCATGGTTAAAACTACACTGCCTACAACAGAAATTGGTCAAGTAAAAGATACTACTTCACTGACGTTGTTTCTTAGGGAATGTTCTAGGCATTAGTGATCATAAACTGTGACTTTGGTGAAAACTGGAAGTGGGAGATGGGGGACAGGGAAACCATAGTAGCATTTACCACCTGTGTAATTGTCTACATATGAAAGAAACAGTCAATGGAACAGACTCCAGCATGAGAATATTCCTCACTGTAGCTCTGCACATCCAACCAATACAGTTTTAAAATGGTGAAAATCTGGGGGTGGAAAGAAAGAAAGGGAGAGAGAGAGAGAATCCTTGGCTTGTGGTGGTGGTGAGTTATAAAATGGGGGACATGTTTTGAAGGGAAGCAAAGGGGAGGCACACGAGTTCCTGGCATGAGGAGGGGTTCCAGGGAGAGCATAAAGTTGATGGAGATGGCAGGATGGCTTGTGGGAAAAAATGGGAAGAACTCCTGCTGTGTACAGAAATAGCAAAGTGGGTGACTCTCTAGTATAGTCACTTTTTAAAGTACCATACGGTTTAATATTAAATACAAAACATTATTAAAATAGCCCCCCCCCACAAAAGAAAGAGAAAAAAGAATAAGTACTGATGAAACTTAACACGGGGGAATAAAACAGAGATTGTGTTTCTACATGTCAGTAACACTAGTAGGTGCTGGTGGTTTATATATCAAGGCAACCATAAGAGTTCAAGAGGAAACTATGGATTCTGAGTATTTGTTGTACTACCCCATCTTTCCTTCATCAAGGTCCTGATCCAGAGTCCACAGAAGTTAATAAAAAGACTCCAGGTGAATGATCAGACCCTAGACAATTAAGAAATCCAAGTAAATTCCCCACTTCCTGGGAGTATTGTGGCTGGGCTATGAATCCCTAGAAACAAATGAGAATAGCCACAAAAAGGGAACTTCAGTAGCACAGGGAAAAAAAGAAAGATGATGTGCTTCAGTTCTGAATGTTTGAGCAGTCTTTCTTTTTCAAATTAAATCACCGCTTGCCTTCCTCTCATCTCCACAGTGGACATCTGATTAGAACCAGCAGGACTAAACTGCAGAGCAAAAGAGAAATGTATGAAAACATTCAGAATATATAAATGCCACTTCCAATAATATAAAACAAAACCAATTTCTTTTAAAGATCCTCGTTTGTCAAATACTGTAGTGAGTTATGTCCTTCTGCATTAAAACCTAGGAACAGCAACTGGTTCATTCTACCTATCATTTACACATATGTTTGGCTGTCAGTCTGGACTGAAACTAAAGCAATGAAACTCTGGAGACAAATTGTTTGGGGAAAAAACTTTTCAGCTTCTCACTCTACTTATAGAACTTGATTCAAGCGCAGGAACTTTAGGTTTATGCCTAAGGGTCCAACTCCTGCACTCATGGGAGTGCATCAGAATTCAGCTTCCATTTAAAAATAAAAAGTAAATTTATGGGCCTCATGGGCACAGAGTGCTGGTTTTTGTTTTTAAACATTGAAGAAAATCAACATTTCAAAACCCGCAGTCTTTGCTTGGCAATGTTAGAAATGCAAAGAGAACAATGTTACACTAGTATTGCAAAAGCAATATGCAGAACTAGCCTGTTATTTTTTCCTGTCCATGCTAAATGAAACACAAACATTAAAAAAAATTGTAAATGGAGGAAAACTTTAAATAGCAACATTTTATGGAACAACAATTTCCAGTATTCAACTACTGGCATAATGGAGACTTGGAATGTCATAGTTTTCTTAATTCCAAATAAGACTGTTGATACAATTTCTTGTCTGAAGAAAATGTGGTCCTGCCAAGGACTCAAATCCAAGATAGGTAGCTCCTGGGAGAAATGACCAAAGGGAACCTCAGCAAAAAAAAAAAGAGATGCCTAGAAATCCCCACCAAATATTTTGCCATTAAAGGACAAGTCTTACAAATATTCTGATACGTTATATTCAGGATAGCCTCTGTGAAGGGCAAACATGTCCCTATCACATCTCTCTTTGATGCACAAAAATGTTTTTTGGATACACTACAGCATTTATACTGTTTCTGAAAAGAAAGGCCATTGTTTGTTTTGTAAAGATCCAAGCCTGTAGATCTTTGGAAGTATTGACATGGCAAAACAAAGCCAAAAGGTTAACAGTGTTCTAAGTATATACTTAGCACTTGAAATACTAAGACAAATTGGTTTAAAAAATAAATCAACACCCAAAAGACCTGAGGATTTTAAGAAATCATTAAAACATATGCAGAGCTCATCCAAGGATAAGTTAAACTGCCCCCCCCAAAACAATGTTTTAATTTGTTTCCTGTTCTAAGTGAAATCGGAAATAAAAGCCACGCTAATGGAAATTCTTGGGGCCATGCAGCCCAGCCTAAATAAACATTTTTTATTTCCTTGCCTCGCCAAAGCTAAATACTTCTTAACCAAGAGTTTGTCTCCGTTCAGAATTGAATTGTAGAACTCACTCTGCTACACCAGAAGCAATGAACATTCAGTGTGCGTGCCTCAGCATAGAGAAACATAAGGCATTTATTATAAATGAATTCCAAATAATTAGTGTAGGAGATCATAAAATGTGCATAGAAAAAAAGAGTGCTTGAAACATATTGCAAGCAGGAGGGGATCCAGGACATTAATGGGCAATCTGCACTGCTGCTAATCCCTTAGGGATCCTGTTACAGGTGGTTCATATTTCTGGAGCAGAAAAGTATGCTGTATGAAGTGGAAAATTTATCTGAAAACTTTTCCACTACACCATTTCAGCATTATACGCTCCTTACAACTCCATTCTTTAGAGGATAGACAATTGGTGTTGGCATTATTATTATTATTATTATTATTATTATTATTATTATTATTATTATTATTATTATAACCTAATTTTGGAAAAGCACTGACTTTTATAGCCCCTGCTCCGCCATCTTCCCACCTGAATGAAGAACAATTTTCTTCGCTGTATCAGAATGGAAAACAAAGCAACAACCCCCTAAAATAATGACAGTTGAGGACAACAGCTAATGAGGGGGAAATACATGGAGTTAAAAAAAGGAATGTCTTAGCCACTCAACTAACTAATCTAGCTTTATTGGTCTGTGGCAAAGTTGGCCATATGACGGTGTTGGGTTTTTCTAGGAATTTTCCAGATGATATCACATTCAACAGATACTTCACAGAAAACTTTAGAAAATATTTGGACAAAAAACACCTTGTATCATATGCCTCTATCTCACTACAGAACACAGTCCTTTCAATGCTTAGTACTAGGATCATTTGCATAAAACCAAGTTTTTAATTTAAAGCGTCATCACCTTTTGCTATGTGTTCTCTATCCAAAGCTAAGCAGATGTTTTGCTGAATCAAGACCATGGGGAAGAAGTAGTTCTGAGAAGGCCTAATGAAAAAGAAGTTAGTGTGATCTTGTGCTGACCAGTGATTGGTTAGAAGGAAAATATCTTTAGGCAGGAAGTTGTTTCAAAATTCTGGCAAATCTCAAGCTCTTTCATTTCTATCAGGATGATTCTATCTCTGTAAAAAACACATTCCTTCCGAATGGGCAGTTGTGGCACGGCCAGGATCCCCTGAAGTTAGTCATGGGCATTCTAACACCATTATCTGTCTCGCATGCTGTTACAGAAAAAAGAACAGTGAAATGTTTAGTGCTGTGGGTTTTCATATTGTTCAGTAAATGAAGTTAACACAAAAAAGTAGATAAAAATTTATTGGGCCACAAAAAGGCAAAGTAAACCTATGAGGCATTAACAGACCATCTTTAAAACTTTCCATGGCTTTTAAAAGCTTAAACAGGACTATGATCATGAAGTGACCATTGAAATACAAGCACCAGGATAAGACCATTAAACCAAATGTTGGATGGTGCCATGCCTTTATATGTTCATAGGAAAACACCTCATAGAAAGCACATTTTAGTCCCTTGAATCTTACTGCTTTCTGTTTAAAACTCATTAAAATCCTTTTATGAAATGCACAGGTAATTCTCTTTGGCTAATAGCCATTTTTACAGCAGTTCTGTGGGAACAGCTTGATGCTTTTGAACTAGGAATGCCACTGTTACACCCACAAGCCTGTGAGCTGCTTGCCCAAAGTTTCAGGTTCACTGTTCATCTTGGGTCAGATCCAAAGACCACTGAAATCAATGTATCTTCCATTGATTTCAGTGTGCATTGGATCAGGGCCATGTGGATCAAGCGTGCCACTGAGCTGACTGCACAAAGGACGTTATGATTTTTAAAAATATGCTCATTTATAAACAATCTTTACTGTTTGAGATGCTTGCTTACCCAGTTTGGTTGGCAACCCTTCCCTATTTTTTCTCCTTGCATGGGATGCAGGCTTCAGATAACTTCTGTAACTTTGACAAAGTAATTCCAAGTCTCTGCCACATTCAAATCCTTGTGTTCTTCAGTCCAGTCTTGGAAGAGGTTAGCACATAGGGGAGTTGTTCTGTGCACTGATCTTACTTTGCTCCAAAAGCAATTTCCTCTCCGTAGTACATCTTATTTTAACTTAATATTCTCTACCCATCTCTCAAACACTTCAATATAAAATACAAACTTTGATTTAAAAATATTTTGTTATAATTAAAAATTGATTAAAAAATTCCAAGTGATTCTTAAGAAAACTTGATATTTTATGCCATATCAAATAGAAAAAAATACATAAAAATATTATAGAAAAGCAATCTGCTTGCACACAATCTTATAAACTAAATATATCATTTTAAGGTATTGCTTAATAGTCTGATAATGAAAAATGTATAATGCTATGTTTTATAAGAATGCACAGCTAGTCAATAATGGAAAACTACCTTTGGGTCTTTAGGCTGTGAACATCAAAGAATAGCAGCTCTAAGATTACTGGCAGTAACCAGATGGTGTCCTTGCAGGTGGGTATGAACTTTGGGTATCTAAATATAGAGTAGTTAGATCCTGGAGAAATATCTTTTTATAAGCTGAACATATCACTGTTAAAGCTTCTCTACATATGTTATTCGACTAATTTGCTTCTTGGAGTGGCTGCTACTGATGGGCTATATTCACAAGAGCAAAGAAAAACACCTGATGCGAAAATTTTATCTTCCTGGAGTGTAAAAAAGAGAACTTTAAACAGAGAAGTTTCTGGAGTAGCTTCTAGATAAGAGGGCAAGGTTTGCAGTTCCACATGCCCCCTCTTCCACACTATTGCTTTTTTAAACAGGAAAAAGACAAAAAGTTGTGACGCTATTGGAAGTCTTGTGTCAGAAAAACACTTTCGGGGAGATGGAGGAAACTTGGTACTCAACTACTTTTTTAGGGTATCTATCTATCTATCTATCTATCTATCTATCTATCTATCTATCTAT
>ML682021.1:3845198-3869748 GCA_007922195.1 Podocnemis expansa | reverse complement strand
TATCTATCTATCTATCTATCTATCTATCTATCTATCTATCTATCTATCTATCTATCACAGGCTACAAAATTTCACCCAGTTACCCCAGTATAGAGCCCATCTACATAATGTATTGCTGATTTTCTCCTCTGTCTTCCATTGAAAACATGCCAGTTGGAGACACTTTCAACAACAATAAAACCAACAGACAAATCGTTGTGTATGTGTAAGCCAATGCTATATTCCCCTGTTCAGCTCATTCAGGATAATATATGAGGTGTGATCCATAGAAAGGTACTGAACTTTGAGGCCAGTTTAATGGGATTTTTAAAGACAAAGTATTCCAGCCTCACAGCTAGCCCAGATGTTTGTCGTTGGATGTTCCACAACCGCATCTTTGAAAGAGCTTGTATGCTTTAGGGACAATGAAACATACAGTTCAGGGACTTTTCTGCCTAAAAAGTATTTTTCTTGATGGACTAGGCTGTTCTATTTCTAAAGGGGTTAAAAGAACTTTCAAAACTTGCCTCTTTTTTTCTTTTAATGTAAATCCCAAAATTCAGTAATCTCAGAAATTGGTATTGTGAAGATACAGTCCCCTGAGTTTCATCTATTTCTTTTGATTCTTTTTAACTGAGGGAATGGAGCAATTTTATAATAATTCAGTTATTATTTTATTTGCATAAGGATGATTCTTCAGAGGCAAGTGTCTCTTTATGAGAGAAAAAACAAATAGGATATTACTGGCCTTAGGATCTAAGTTTTTGTCTTTCTCCCCAGTCAAGCCACCAACTACCTGACCTCTGTCTTTTCATTTTTGAGACTTACTCGTAGCTACCTAAAGACCTAGTATAAATAATTAAATGGAAAGAGTTTCTTGGAATGGCACCTCCAGATGGTGGGATAGATATTGTCTTTTTTGAATGTGTGTTGTGTCATCATTTGGCAAATAATCCAAGAATGAGGGATGAGTTAGATAGTGAAGTTGAAGGATTTGGGGCTGAGATATAAATGTGCAACAACTGCTTGTTCCCAGAAAAAACTACTCCAGCAGATGTGGTTGTAGTTTCCTGTTCTGTAGTTTTACCTCTTTGATGCTACCATAAGAATAGGATTGTTTGATCTTAGATGCTTCTTTCATTCTGTGTGAGAAAGAAAGACGGAATATATAAAAAATATACTCTAAATATATCATGCATTTGGGGGGGGGGTGAATTTGCAACAGATGGAAGTTCACCTTCTGTACCCAATGACCACAGATTGTCAACAAACAGATGGTAAATTCTATGAGGATTGTCTGAGATAAACTGTAGAGCGAGAGTCTTCCTGAACAAAATGTTTACTGTTTTCACAGTTGGAACAGATGTTTGCAGTAGAGTCTAGAATGTGGAAGCTGCCTTTTGTTTTTTGAAAGGTCTTGTGGTGAAAGTGAAGAATGTCTCACTTCTCCACAAGTCTTTAGGTGTTATTTTAGTTGGTTGTGAGGAATTTTCTTACAAAGCCCTTCCCAACAGCACTTACTGTCCTCTCACAAATGGAAGCTGTGTCTCACAAAATATGTAGTGTAAAATCCTAGTCTCTTCTGCAGTCGATAGGAGTTTTGTCTTTGACTTCAGTAGGGCCAATGTTTCACTCTTACAGTGTTCACTAAAACATGAGCTGCCTCTTTCTTATCCTAGGAAACTCAGCTCATATGCAAAAATGTGTGATGTTTTCCCTTTTCCACTCCACCACTGTGTTGTCCTGCAATATGTTTTCAACAGTTTTGTAGGTAGTTCAGTGAGGAAGCTAAAGGAATGTGCTGTACATTTTAGACGTACTGTGGATTGCTGAGATGTATGGTGAAAAGTATACCAAGCATATTACATGAACTTTAAATGCTTAATTATTTTTGTATCATAGAATGTGCCTACAAGAAATTAATGCGAATTGGGGAAAGATGAAATGTCAAATAAAGGCTATTTCGAAAAATAGTTTGATTGCATGCAAATATCAAAGATCCTACATTATTAATCCAAGACGTGGCAGGAAGGTTGTGGGTTTTTGTATTTGCTTTTTGTTTAATAAGTGGAGATGCTGTCAAAAAAAAAAAGAATGAGTAACTTAGATTCATGGTAGCAGCTACCTACTTGACAGGAAGGAGGGGCAAGGCAGGGGAAATGAGACTTCATCGATTATTTTTTGAATGATGGAAGTTACAGAAGGAATATCTAAAATGTCTAAATATCTTGAAATCTGTCACTTTTTGGATATGTTAGCACACAGGCAGGCTCAGTGGCTGTTCAGTAACCTGTGTAATAGGATTTTCAGCAAAACCCAGGTGTTTCAACTTGAATATCCAGGAGATTTAAGAATCAAGTACAACATCACCAGAAAATGTTTAACTTTTGAATTTGAATGTGAGAAGAACCATCTGTATTTAAACATATGGAAAGGGGAGTCAAGGAGTAAGCAAAGATACTTTTTGCTGATGAGGTAATTGGGAGTGAGAGGTCAGCTTCTGTGAATTGACATTTTCCTTTTAAAACAGTTTTTTTCATAGCTGATTCTAAATTCTGGTGTTGCTTGATCTTGTAGCAGTAATTTTCCCTTCCAATTTATACTGTAAAAGCACAATTGTGGTTTTGTTCCACACCAGTGGGAGCAGCTGGAGGCAAATTGCTGGCAGTATGCAAATACATATGGATTACATCCTTGGAGAAAGGGGAGTCACACTTAGAAACAACTCCATTTAAGGGTATAACTTGTGTCATTGTTTAGAGCAACTGCACCTGTGTTTCTTCCTTCAAAGGCGCAGCAAGGGAACCCACTCTCAGACTTACATATCTCCAGTTTTTGCCTCTCTTGGGTGCAGATCTGTGGTGTGTTTCATTCCTGACTAGGATATTTCTGGGCTGAACAGTTCCCTGTCTTTACTGTTTCAGGGGGGTAGCTGTGCTAGTCTAGTTCAGCAAAACAAACAGGGAGTCCTGTGGCACTTTTAGCCTATGTCTACATCTAAAACCTTAGTTCAGACTTCCTTAGTCCAAACGAAGTAGTTTGAAGTTAGTTTGAACTAAGCACCATTTTTTTAGTTCCAATTAATTTTTAGTTCAAACTAACCACGCTTTTTTTAGTTCAAACTTACTTTTTTGTTTGAACTAAAAAAAAAAAACAAAAAAAAACGCACTTGGTTTGAACTAAAAATTAGTTTGAACTAAAAGGCCATGCTTAGTTCAAACTAACCGATAGTTCAAATAATTTAGTTCAAACTAGCATGTCTCCATTGGGCTAGTTTGAACGAAACTCTGAAATAAGTTTGAACTAAGCAGTTAGTTCGAACTAACCATTCAAACTAAATTTTCTTTTAGTTTGAACTAGCCAAAGGCTAGTGTAGACAGGGTTCAAATTAGTCCGGACTAAGCAAGGATTACTTTTGTAGTGTATACATAGATTTCTAGACTAACAAATTTACTTTACTGTGTGATTCAAAGCAAAAGACTGTATGCTGTAGCATGCCTGCTTGCTTTCTCTTCAAAGGCTATACACTGCTGGCAGTTATAAGTTACTACAAAACTCTTCTCAGCAGGGACATTTTATTCTTAAAGTAGAAGCATTTCGGAGAGAACATATCAAAAACAATAGAACAACCTACATGCTTCTTAAGGAGCTTAGCAGAAATCACCCTCCCCTTGTCCTCCAGCTGCACACAGACTCTACTCAGTGTCAGGCTTTCAAACTCTTCCCTAAGTATTGGACCCTCCCCTTGGGCAGAAGGACCTGTCATTTGCCTGGTTGGAATGAAGGCACGGAATCAGCTTCAGCTCAGCCTATTTATTTAAAGTTCCTTTTTTCACCTACTGATCCCTGGAGAATCTGTGAGCTGTCCTCCTGGAACAGGTAATCAGCAGATGAAATGTCTTCCCCTCAGGGGATGCTTCAAAAGCTGAGTTTTCAGGGGGAGTTTACAATCCTCTCCTCCCCAGTATTTCCTAGGAATTCCACTTCACACACATCATCCTGGAAGATCAGTCACATCTGCTACATTGTTGAACACAGTCTTTTGAAGTTCATATATTTCCCAGCTGCTCCATCAATCTTGTCTTCCTCCAGAAGAACTGCCATACAATTCCACAATAATACGTGACTATTTGTGTGTTCAATACAATGGCCTTCTAAAATACTTAAACTTAATTCAGAAAGGTTTGTCTAGGATAGTGCAGAAAACTGCTCTCTGTCAGAATGTGCTTCCTCCAGTCTTTGACCACCTACTCCTAGCCATGCTGCCATTAGCATATGCAGTGATGTGCATCACCACAGCTCCCCTACATCTCATCATCAAAGAATGCAAGCCACCAGAACAAGTCCACAAGTGTCTAGCTGTTCCATATACAGTGGCAGCCAGCATTTGAGCCCCAAAATCCTCAGTCCTAGGCCTTCTGACATGGGACATTTATGCCTTATGCCATTCCCACATGGGGTAAATCAGTGTTGGCATCTTCCAAGTAAATGATTAGCTCTTATCTGGGCCTTTTATGGGTTCTTAATGAGTCCTGGAACGATCTGTGACAAAAAAAAAAAAGCCTTCCCTTTGGAGCAGGAACAAGGTGGAATTCTAGCTCCCATGTGTTGGGTGGGGTATGTCAACATCAAATTATGAACTTCATTTTTCATTCTGTGTTGACCACAGGGCTAAACTTGTACAGTGTAGGCTACAGTAATGTATTTCAGACAGGTACCCTCGCTGGAAAAACTGCTCTTGACCCTGTGAAAGATCTGTCAATATAGCCACTAAGCTAGCAATAGAAGGCCATTTTTTCAGTTGTCTCTCAATAGCAGTAGTGGTCTATCCCCTTGAATGATGGTTTTTTCAACAGAGTAGCCTGCCGGCAGGACACACTACTCTGAATGAGGAGCTGGCGCCTACCAGCTCAATGCAAGGTCAATGAAACAGAAGCTCTATTTAAGAGTAAAGTGCTGCTCTGATAAGCAGAGAGGCAACCATTGCCACATGGAAGCAGGACAAACAAGGGAGGGCAGAAGAGACTTTGCCCAATCTGACAAATTTGAGAGGGGTAGCCGTGTTAGTCTGTATCCAGCAGAACAACAAGGACATGCCCACACACACTGTTTAAATCGAAAGAACACTGGTTATTTAGATTTAAAAAAATGGTAGGTCCACATGATGTTTCCTCATATCAAAATGAGGAGCTCCCTCATTTAGATGTAAGGAAAGTCATATCGATCCAATAAAAGTAGTTTTATATCAATATGATGGTTAAATCAAAACTGTTATATCACTATAACGCTGTATGGATGTGTTATATTGATTTAACATGATTTGACCTTCTTACTCCCAGGGTGCATAGCACCCTGCAAGGAAGGGCGAGGGTTCAGAACCCTGGCCTGGGGAGTGTAGGGGTTTAAGGGACCCCCTCAATGGCTCCCCCACTGCTGGCTGGGGGTGGGAGAAATGGAGCCCTGCATCCGGCTTCCCTACTGCTAGCTGAGTGGCGGAGAAAGAGACCACTGGCATCTGGCTCCTCCAGCGCTATCCGGGTATGGGGAAAGGTCTCCTGGCACCCAGCTCCCCCACTGCTAGCTGGGTGGCAGGAAAGGGACCTTTGCACCTGGTTCCTCCAGTGATGGCCGGTTGGTGGGGAGAAGAGCCCCTCACACCTGGCTCTTGGAGTATCTTCACTCATCACCTTGCTAGCACATGGGGAAATGGGTGCTGAGGAATCCCTTTCCCACCACCTGGCTAGTGTGTGGAGAGCTGGGTGTGGAGGCTCTTCTCCCTGCCACCTGGCCAGCACTGGGCGAGTCAGGCATGTGGGTCCCATCACCTGCCTCCTGGCTAGTGCGTGGAGAGCCAGACATGGGGCGCTCTTCTCCCCACCACCTGGTCAGCACTGAGGGTGCTGGGCATGGGGGTCTCTTCCCCTGCCACCAGGCTAGCACAGGGGCTCCCTTTCCCCCACACCCAGCTAACAGTGGCAGAGCTGGGCACGGGGGGTCCCTTTACCACACCTGGCTAAGGTCGGGGAAGCCAGGAGGGGGGGCTCTTCTCCCCACTGGCCGGCTTGCATGCAGGGAGCCGGGTGAGGGGGTCCCTTCCCCCATATCTGGCTAGCACAGCTGGAGCTGGGCATGATGGTTGCTTCTCTGCACCCAGCTGAATGCCCAGGGCTGCAGCCAGGTGGGGGGGATGCCTTCTCCCCTGCCCGGGTCAGCACACCCAGAGCTGGATGGGGGGGATTGTTTTCTGTGCCACCCAGTTCACTGGGTGAAAGCCAGGCAGGGGATTGGGTGGGTGGCATGGCCCATCTTGGTAGCCATTTTGCCACACGTCCCATGGTGCCCCTCTCTTAAATCGAACAAGCAAGTCCTGTCCCTGGACATGCTAGTTCGAGCTGAGTTTTTAGTTGGGACCTGTTATATTGATTTAACCCAAACTTCTTTAATGCATTTTTATATCAATTTTATTAAATTGATTTAAGTTAAATAGATTTAACTGCCTGTGTGTAGACATAGCCCAAAAGTCCTGTGGCACCTTAAAAACTAACAAATATCCTTGGGCATAAACTTTTATGGGCTACAACCCACTTTGTCAGATGCAGCAATCTGAAATATTTTAAAAACCTTGGACTTATGGAAAGGAAGAGAGTATCCTTGGGGAGGATGCATGTCAGGATTTTGCTACATTTCCAAGATCTCTAATCTTGAGTGTTCTTCAGGGTGAAATGACTGTGGTTAAGAAATTCCTTTGCTAATCCTGTGTTCCTTGTTTTGCAGCTATATTGTCCCCCAGAAGGGTTTATCTAGAAGCTCAGAGCCCTTACAAAATCAATGGGACTCTAGGAGACCGTGTTGAAGTGACTAAGGAGGCTCAGGATGTCTGAGGCACTAGTTTTCAAGATCTAGGGTAGCTGGCTTTGAAGTCCTATATCTAAGAAAGGGTGTTAGATAAGACATTTGAGTTTCAGTGTGTACTCTGAAGACTAAGATAGAAACTGACTGGGCTCTGCCTGTATCAAATTGTCTCAAAAGCGTATAGGTCTGAACAACAGTGTCTACTTGCAGTAGGTGCATGACTATCCACTACCAGGTTGGTGTGTCACCTAGACTCACAATAGCATAGAAACCACTTCCTCTCTTCTTCTAGGTGGAAAGGAGAATGAATAACCATGAAGTTCTCCTTTTGCTCTTTCCCTGTAACAACTGATAGCAACACTAGTTACTGATTTTAGTGAGATGAGGGTTGGGACCAGGGACATTGCTGGTGCTGGTCTTACAGGGCTTGAGCCCCAAGTCCTGGTGCCAGAGCCCCAGGTCTGCTGCAATGGCACCTGCAGTGGTGGCGCACTTAACGTGCACGAGCCCTGAATCCTGGTGCCTGAGCCCCATGTCTTTTTCTGGGCCAGGCATGCCCCTGGTTGGGACCTAAGACAGTACAAGGAATGCAGTTCCCCATTCTGCTTGGGAGTTAGCAATAATACTGCTGTATGTATTGTTGTTGTAGCTGTGCTGGCCACAGGCTAGTAGAGAGACAAGTTGGGTGAGTCAATATCTTTCACTGGACCAAAGGCAGTTTGTGAGAGAGACAAGCTTCTGAGCTTACACAGAGCTTTTCTATGTAAACTGAAAAATTTGTCTCTCTCACCAGCAGAACTTGCTGTGACAAAAGATATCTTACCCACCTTGTCTGAGCAACACTATTGACACTTATGTGGCAAATAGCTTTCTTGAACTCAGATCTTGGCCGATAAAAATATTTCTCAGTTCATCTTTAATTACAGAACTGAACCAGAAAATCTTCAATTAAGTATTCAGTTGAATTTGGCTCTACACAGTACAAGTGGTCTTTCTGGTTGGATGGCCATTATTACTGATGAACAATACAATTAAAGTAAATGAAGCACATCTAATCAGTGAAATGAATCCATCATGGTGTCAGAAGAGTTTGCTTTCATTAAATAAATAGTTCTTTCTACACCAGTACATGCAGAATCACTCTCAAAAGCTTCCCTTATTTCACACAAGCCAACGTCATCAATTTTCATGTTAACTATGATTGCTTTTGGCTAGAATGGACATGCCTTAGTCCCTTATGAGTATTCTCTGAAATTGCTTGCTGCTGCTGCTGCTGCTGCTGCTGCTGCTGCTGCTAGTGTTCACATACAAATGAATTCTTTTATAGCCCTCTTTCCTTTAGCCCTCTATTAAATCAAACAAGAAGTCGGCAGAAGCAACAATTCCACTATAAGATTCTATGCTTGAAAAGCAATTAGAGACTATTGAACAATGGCTCTTGAAGTCATCATTGGACAGAAGATTCAGATTTGTGGTTCAATGACTAGTTGAATGATTATAGATCTCAGACTTGGGTAGCTTTGGGAGCCATGAGGTCTGTAAGGAATAATCTGGGTTCCAGATTATGCCAGGAACTGATTTGTCTTATTAAGTATCACTTAGTAGCGCCAGTCAGGAACCAAGACCCATTTGTATTAGGTGCTGTGCATACAGAAAAAAAATATTAACTGCTCATAAAACCTTACAAACTAGCTATAAGACAAAATGATAACAGATACATACAGACAGATGGGAGAGCACAAGGGAAAAATGAACCAGCACAGTAATGTGCATACAGGATATAAGTCTAGCTCATAATTCAGTGCTTTGAGAAGGAGATGTTTACAGATGAGCCAAATTATTCCAAAAGAAGTCAAACAACATAATCCTATTTAGATGGCTCGTGAGAAAAGCTCTCGTTATTAAAGTATTAGTGCAGGTTATATTTCCTCACATGATACAGGTAAAACCATATAATAAATAGCAGCTTTGTATGAAAGGACATTTAGACTTGGATTCACCATTAAAATGAATTACTTTCTAACGCTCCCTAAGCAGGTATTTGAATGTAATTATTCAGCAGCAGTTCAATCTCAGATGAATTGTAATAATCATTTTCTTACTCTTCTTTTTAAACTAGTGACAAGGTATTTAAAAATAATATGCATAGTGCAAAGTCAAGTCCTGAAGAGCTAGGAAAGGTTAGCATTAAAGTTACCCATGCAATCTTAACTAAATTCCTTTATGCACACAGTACGTAGTAAGAGTGATCAACACTACTTGTGGCATAGCAGGCTAAAGAATTAGCTATGTCAGATACCAGTTCAGTGTTTTAAATATAAGAGAACATTTCTGTCCTGCTTCCAAACCTCTGCCTTGTTTACTGTCCATCATATCCACTGACAGAGGCAAGGGTCTTGCAAAATAAATGATAATGGGAATAATTCAATTAAATCAAGCATTGTAATACAATGAAGCAGATTGAAAGATTTCATATGGAATCCATGTACTGGTATTTCTCAACTTGATTTTGCACCCAATATGGTATTAAAGTCATTTCAGTAGTAGTAGTACTACAAATAAATAAGCTATTCAGTGCAATTGCTGTGACTGTCCTAACAAAATCAGCATTTGTCAGGAAACAACTAAATATTGACAAATTTTGTAAGTGCTTGTATCCAGATGCAAGCAGGGTATGTGCTAAGATGTGTGAACATGAGTGCTGGATGGGGATATTGACATAGCAGGCATCACAGAAATTTGGTGGTATGATTATAATCATGGTATATGGTAACACCAGGGTACAAAATGACAAATGTAGGTCGCATTAGTGAGGAAGGTGGCACTATTTCTGAGTGAAAGCACAGAGTCAAATATAGTAAAAATTTTAAATGAATCAAACAGTAACTGGAATCTCTGGGAACAGAAATTTCAGGATTGAGTAATAACAATAACTGTAGGAATATATTACCAACCACGTGGCAGAATGGTGGTGGTGATTGTGAAATGCTCAGGGAGAGCAAAAAGGCTACTAACACAGAAAACCCAAAAATAATAGTGGACTGTTATCCCATATTGACTGGGAACATGTCACCTCAGGACAGGCTGTTTCTAAACACCATTAATAACTGATTCTTGGAGCAATTAGTTCTGAACCCATGAGGGGAGAGGTAACTCTTGATTTAGTCCTTGATGGTACTCAGGATCTGGTTCAAGAGGTGACTATAAGCCAGTTGGTAATGATGACCATAATATAATTAAATGCAACATTCTTGTGGGAAAAAAAAAACAAAGAAACTCAGCATAATAGCATTTCAGTTAGAAATGAGAACTACACAAAAATAAGAAGGCTAGCTAAATGGAAATTAAAAGGAAAAGTTCTACAAGTGAAGTGCCTGCTACTTACATGAACACTTTTTAAAAATGCTATAAAGCCACCCTGGCTAAACAACAGCGTAAAAGAGGCAGTTAGAGACCAAAAAAGACATTTTTTAAAACAGGCAATCAAATCCTAGTGAGAAAAAAGCAAATTCCAAAAGAATTTGAAACGCAACTAGCACACTACACAAAAACTAATAGCCATTTCCTTAAAAATACATCAGAATCAGGCAGGCTGCCAAACTTGGTGATACCACTGGATAATCAGGGGGATAACAGAGCACTAAGGGAAGAAAAGGCCTTTAGGGAGGAGCTAAATGAATTCAAATCAAATCAAATCAAATCAAATCATAAGGCTGGAAGGGACCTCATTCTTTGCATTTATTTTCACTACTGACAGGGACGTCCTTAAAGGGGGGGCAGGAGGAGCAACCGCCCTAGGCCCCGTGCTTTGGGGGGCCTCGCGCTTTTGGGGGATCCCACACAGCCAGCTGGAGTAAGGAAGCAGGGAGCTTTTTCAAGCTGTGGGACTAGGGAGCAGCTCCGGCTAGTCAGGGAAGGGGGAAGGGAACTCAGACAGGCAGCGTTTGGTTACAGTAACTCTTAAGTAGCCACCTTCCCACAATTGCTCCCTGAGGGGAAGAGAAAGGGTGAGTGTTGAGATAAAACTTATGGAGCCAGCCTCAGTCAAGCAAACGGGGACAAAATCAGGAGAATGTCACATCCCCAACCTTTACAAAACAGGACCTTCTCTTTGAATTTACATCAGCATTTCCAGAAAGTGTTTGAGATATTAAAGAACTTTTTTCCTTCTACATTTAACAAGAGTTTTCAGTCTTCAGGGATGTCTTTTTGAGCAGACTTCTCTGTGCAGATAATGATCTATTATACCTGAGAGAGAAGACCCCAGGCTAGCGCTCATATGGAAATACTGGGTTTTTAGGGTTAATGGCCATCAATCAACACATTAAATAAGTTTTTTGTCCTTCCTCCTGCACTGTAAGTATGCCCCATTGTCACTGATTGCAGTCAGACCACCAGTTCCAAAGCATGGCAAAGAGGAAAGAAACTTTGGCCATGTGGGTCTAGTTTAGTGAAACAAACAAGGAATCCTGTGGCACTTTTAAAGACTAACAAATTTATTTATTTGTTAGCTTTTAAAAGTGCCACAAGACTCCTTGTTTGTTTTACATCAGGGTATCTGAGAGGAGGCCAAAGGTCCCTTGTTTCTTCCTCTCATCCTCAAACAGTACCTGGGTTTCATTACTTAGATCACCTGCAAAGCAATGAGGAATGTATGAAAACATATATTAAAATAAGATGGAAAAGGAGGGAGTCAGGCAGCATAAAGGAAATAACATACATTAGACAATTGGAATCCAGTGCTTTAAGGTGAGCGAGGACCTGAATTTATTTCTTGCTAGCATCCAAAAATAGCTTCCCTCTCTCTGAATTTTCAATTTAACAAAAACTTGATCTAAGAAAAATTATTAAACTTGTAAAATTGTGTGCCCATCTTGAACAGAAAACCAAAACCACAAAGAAGAGTACCTCCAGATGCTCCTGTCCACTTGGCTGTGAGGTTGATCAAACATCACCATGACACATTTACTATTGCCTACCTTCAACATCAAAAATAGTCACAAGTCTGGCTTAAATATATCATTAAAACTGACTTAAAATTAGAGATGTTTAAAGAAATAGTAAATAGGGGGGAGTTATTTTCTTTGACTTCTGGGTTTTGATCCTTTAGGATAAAGTCAGGTCATGTTTTTCTGCTTCTCTCTGCAACTTTTTAGCCTGAGGACTAGAAACTTATGATTTTATTAAAGAAAAATTATGACACTGCCCAGTGTTCCCTCTAAGCTGATGATGCAGCTGAACAAGTTATGGGTGCACTTGGGGAGCCAGAGGGCAGCAGGGAAGAACTCCGTTGGGGCCTGGAGAACCAGCGGGGAACTTGCTCAGCTGCATCATCAGCTTAGAGCAGTGGTTCCCAACCTTCTTCAGGCTGGGGACCCCTTTGTAACAAAAAAAAAAAAATCTTTGCTGACCCCCTGGCTGATTATGTAATCTGGCCTGCATGGGCAGACTCTGGCCCGCACCAGTGGGAAAGCTGGTGAGCAGCACTGCCACCACCATTGCCTGAGCCACCAGGGAGCTAAGCCGTGGCAGCTGTGGTCCCCTGCCCTTGCCCTTGCTAGGGAGCTGCTGTGGCCCCATCCCCCTGCCAGGATACAGTCACAGAAGGGGAAAGGCACGATGGCAGGGAGCATCAGGGCTGTAGCTGGATTCTGGCCCCGGGTAGGGAGAGGCACCGCAGACTACCTGCAAAGTGTCTGTGGACCTCTGGGGGTCCCCAGACCACAGGTCAGGAACCACTGGCTTAGAGGGAACATTGCACTGCAAAGTTTAAAATGGGGAGGCCTCGCACAAACTGATTCGCCCTGGGCCCTGCTCCCCCCTAGGGAACGCCCTGACTACTGAGGATATGAGGGAGATTCTGATACCTGAGTCATTCTCTTTAGGTGACAAACCTGAGGAACTGTCTCTGAGTGATATGTCATAGAGAAGATTTTGGAACAAACAGATATATTAAACAGTAGTAAGTCATCAGGACCAGGTGATAATGACCAAAAATTCTGAAGGAATTCAACTATGAAATTAGAGAACTAATGGTCATATGCAACCTACCCCTTCAACAAGGTTCCATACAAAATGACCGGAGGATAGCTAATGTAATCCAATTTTTAAAAACAGCTTCAGAGGCAATTCTGGTAATTGCTCTCAAGGTTGACTTCAGTATCAGGTAAATTGGTTGAAACTACAGAATTAACAGCCACATGAATCAACATGACATATTAGAGAAGATTCAACACCATTCTTGTAAAGGCAAATCATGCCTCACCGATCCATTAAGATTTTTTGTGTGGATCAACAAACATATTGACAAGGGTTAATCAGCAGATGTAGAATACTCAGACATTCAGAAAGCCTTTGAAAAGGGCACTTACCAAAGTGTCTTAAACCAAATAGGAATCATGGGATATGAGGAAAGCTCCTCTCCCAAATCAGTAATTGGTTAAAAAAATAGGAAACAACAGGTAGGAATAAATGATCATTTTTCTCAGTGGAGAGAGGAATGCAGCAGGATTCCCCATGGAGCTCTCCTGCTGTTCAATACTTTTTTTTAGGAACCAGTAGGAAAAGGATAGATAAGACAGAAAATATTATAATGCCACAATATAAATCCATGGTAACATGATATAAATCCAACAGATTGAACAGGAGTGTGGTTATGGTCATCTAATTTTTCCACTACAACTTCACTACCACCAGTCCATTAAATTCACTTTGGAACACTCCCACAGTAGCATCAATTTCCTGGGCACCATGGTCAGCTTCAACAATGAAACCCTACAGACAACTGTACACAAGAAACCCACAGATCACCTTACCTATCTTCACAGGTCTGGTAACCACACACACATGCACTAAAAAAAAAAAAAACATCTGTTTTCTGAAAAGTTCTATCTTGCTATCTTCATTCTAAAAACTAGGACAGGGACAGTTCATCTTAAAAAAGAGACTATCAAATGGGCTTATGATAGAAGTCTATATAACCATGAATGTTGTGAAGAAAGTAAATAAGGAAATGTTATTTATTCTTTCACATAACGCATAAATCTGGTGTCACCCAATGAAAGTAGTTGGCAACAGATTAAAGGCCAGCATAAGGAAATATTACCTCACACAGTGCAGTCAAACAGTGGATCTCATTGCTATTGGATGTTGGAAAGGACAAAAATATAACTGGGTTCAAAAAAGAATTAGATAAATTGATGGAGGATGTGCCCATCAATGGCTCTTAGTCAATAGGATTAGGAACATACCCCATTCTCCAGGTGTCCCTAAACCTCGGTTTGTCAGAGGCTAGGACTGGATGATAGGGGATGAATCACTCAATACATTGGCTTGTTTTGTTCATTCCCCTGAAGCATTTGACACCAGCCACTGTCAGAAGACAGAATACTGGGCTAGATAGGCCACTGATCTGACTCAGTATGGCCATTCTTATGTTCTTATGTTATACTGCAGTTACTACAATTACTGCCATTTCTTGGAACAGGTAGTTATGGTGACTACTCTACATGAAGCACACATTGTACATATCAAGGTGTGGCATACATGTAGCCAAATGGCATTTGTTATTTCCAGTTGTGCTCAAAGTGTCAGTGACATGAGGTCACATTGACTAACACTAGCCAGTGTTAGGCTGAGCTAGTGAAACTCTTTGACTTCCAATGATTTTCGTTACTTGAAGGGGCAAGGAAAGTTTCCATCATTAATTATATTTATACAATATGCTCAGCTTGTATTTAATTTGATGACTGGATGGCTAGAGAGATAAAAGGCATAGCTGTTGCCCCTCCAAAATGTGTGCCCTACTGGAGGGATCAGAGCTTTATCTGGCCCACCAAATCATTTTATGTAACACTGCAGATTATCTGAAGGCACCATAGCCAGGAGGAGGATGGGGTAAGGTATGTCATATTGTGTGGAGGACCCCTCCTGTGCACAGATTTGTGTACTGCATGTTTTGTGATAGTCAGCAGGCTGGAGCTGGAAGCCCTTTGTATAGGGCTTTGAGATTTATAGGTGACAGTGCTATTTAAGGGCAGAGTATTATTATTATTATTATCCAAAATTGGCCAGGCATGACATGACAGGGAGAGAAATGCTATCAGATGGAAAGCTGGGAATTGGGTGGGAAGTTTACTTAATGAAATGTTATGAGGTGGCTACTTCACACATCCAGCTATGTAATTTTTCATGGTGAGTGGAGGTTAGCTTGGTATTGGTGCATATTAGCAACACTTTAATCTTCTACTTTTTTAAGGTAAGACACCTAGGTGTTGGGAATATAGTGAGAGTGGGAAGATGTAGAAAGTTGCTTGTCAGAATTCAGTGGTAAATGAGGCTGTTGCTAAGGCTAATAGCATGGTTTTTGCCTGATATTATAAAACTGTAAAACTAGATTCTACATTTACTAGCATTCTTATTTTCTTTATTGGTATAAGCTGGGTCATCAACTTTTAGTTTTAAAATATCCTTTCCATAACTAACAGTAAAACCACACATTTTCTTTAGTGTCACTCTTACAGACCAAATTAGTGGTGTAGCTTTGAAAATTGAAAACACAGAAAACTTATTTTAGGGCCAGCCTGATGCAGGGTTTTGCTCCACTCAGCTATGCAGGAGGCCTAGGTTTGATTCCAGCTACTATTCCCTGGATTGGCGAAAACTGGTGCGCCCAGGTCTCATAGGAAGCTAGCAATTAATTTCTGACATTCAGCAATTCCTCTGATTAGCAGCATTCAATGATGGGCTACAAAAGGAGCTCAGTCCAAATGTTCTTAGCCAGGAAAAGATTCCCACGAAGGTTTTGTTCCTGCATATCCTTGCTAAGAGTCAAAGGATGTAGTACTGCAACATATGTGTAAGCAGAGAATAAATATGAGTACAAGTAGAGTTAAGCATTCTGTGTAGCCTCCTGCACTGTAGAGTAGTAATTTCAAGCCCTGTGCATTTTAGAATGGGGCCTGATGTGGGTGAAGGGAGAGTATATCTGAGGTAGTTAAGGGCTGGTCTACACTGAAAATTTGGGTCGACATAGGTACAGCACTCAGGGATGTGAAAAGTCCACACCCTGAGTACCATAGCTATGCCAAATGAACCTGTGTGTAGATGCCACTAGGACGATAGAAGAATGCTTCTATTGACCAAGCTACCATTGCTCAGGCGGGTGGTCTTCCTACAGGAATGGACAAGCCCTACTGTTGCTGTAGGCTGCATCTGCACTGTGGGGGTTATGCTAGCATAGCTAGAGCCCTATAGAATTAGCCTTAAGATCATGAGTCATGTGTTATCCTAGGTAGACAAATGAATGTGTAAAAGAAAGCTGAGGTATAGAACACTCTGCAGATAAGTATAAGATAAAGAGTGTCAATGTGTAAATCTCTCAGGCATTATTCCTACTTCAGCACAGGAGTAAAACGGCAGAGGCACAGCAGTCCTCTAGTTCATGGAGGATTTGGTCCTCCTGGGCTCTTCATTTTTACCTTTAGTCCATACCTGTGCTTTGCATGATCAAGTCAGTGGTGCGACCTTAGGGATGAGATAGAACTCAGGACAAAATGGTGTAGGGTATCCTCAATATGATGTCATTCTTTCTCGATATTCAGCTTTAAAATACTGTCACACTCAAAAGCCTTAATAAATCATCAGCCAGCTTATGTATTGCATTTTCATTTCATTCACAATACTACTATCATCAGTTTCAGCTGTTGTCAATATTGTATAATACACTGTCTGCTGTAAGGGCTCAGTCCTTCAAGGTGCAGAGCATTTTAGCCCACCAAGCAAAAGCTCACAAACATGTGAGAAAAGTTAAGTACTGGATCAGAGCGAAAATGCTCAGCATGCCGTAGAATCAACTCGCCTAATTTGCTATCTGAAGTGTACCATGTGACAGGCCATTGTGATGTCAGAGGTGACTCAACCAATTGCTTCCAAGGAGAGGTTGAGTCACCTCTGACATCACAATGGCCTAGGAGTCTTGGCATGACACAGATTTGTACCATAGTGTAGCTGCATACCTCATTGTATTTCATAAAGGTGAAATGGCTGAGGATTTAAAAACTGGAGAGTAATAGCCAGTGAAATCCAGAGATGGTTCACTCTGGTGACATGGCTACTCCTTTGGAACTTGTCAAAATTATAAAGTTGTCAGCTATGCTTTCGGCTGTTTCCAATATTTCAAGCTGACTCTTTAGACAATTGTATGCGGCGCTCACTTAGGGAAGAAACCATGAAAATCTGAAAGGTTGCGTGAAGGATATGAACTACCAAAGAAAAGTTTTAGCTGAACATAGAACTTTTGCAAAAAATTTGTAATTAAAGAGCTATTAAGTGATTAAAATAAATAAGTATTTAATAAATTCCCTTTTGATTTTCCCCCATCATTTTTGATAGGTTACAGCTAGTTTCACCTTAACTCATGATCTCCTGCAACAGTATGTGGATGACATCCCTGAGGGAAACTTGCTCTACTTTGTTTTCTTTTATTCTTTTCCTGTTTCTAACATTATGCAGATTCACCTATAAGTCTTTTCTATGCCTCTGCTTTCTGTCATTTAATGCCTAGCAGTCATTATATAAATATTATCTGTGTCTAATATTGCTGTTGATATATTGTATTCTTTGGCCTGCCTGATGAATTTTCTTTCTTTTTACATTCAATCTGGAGAAGCTGATTATCCACCCAAAAGAATTTCACTTGATGCACTGCTTTTTGGGAGCCACCAAATCAGTCTTTCATATTAATGTGATCATTTTGTGCAGATGAGCTGCTGATATCCCTAACCAAGGAAAGCAGGAAAGTGATCTCTCCTGGACTCAGTGGAAATGAGATTGCGTCCAAGAGGTAACTGGATTTTCAGAGCTGCTGAGCCCCTTTAAAGGTACCTAAATGTGATTTTAATCCACATCTAAGTTTGAAAATGTTGCTCCCAGCAAATGATTATTCTTTTCTAGAAAAATTGAACCTAGTTTCTACAACATAGGAGGTATGCTATTTTACAGAAAAAGAGACATCATTCCTGAACCCAAGAATCAAGCTACTGGGCCCAGTTCCTGTCATCAAATGTATTTTGATTTAATATTAACAAAAACAAAAACAAAAACAAAACAAAACAAAAAAAACCCCAACCACCAAACACACAAAAAAAGAACTTTGCCTAAACCATTCTCTCTCATAATCCAGGCTTTTATTATTTTGCATGAGAATCAGTCAGCACTTTGCTGCAGGCCAGAAAACAGATTGCTTGTTGATTTATTTGATGGAATAGCACAGCACAGGCAAATAAATAAATAAATAAATAAATCTGAATTAGATAAAATGTTCATGTTAAATTAATTTAAATGATAGTTTTATACTCTCTGATCTGGAATCAGCACAGTAATACAGAACAAAATTAAAACATCACATCAACCTTGGAATCTTAATCTTTTTTTTCTCCTGTGAAATGTTTGATACTAAGGCTGATTAAAGAAACATTTCAAGGCTGAGGCAAGGAAAGAAGGAACAGGGCAACAGATCATCCACATGACCTCTAGTCTTTTCATCCTTTTTGTATTCTGTTCATATTCTTTTATATTCTTCTATATTTATATTCAGTTCATACTCTTTTTAAGTCTTTGCATTAATCCAAATCTTGAATATGTTGTCTGCTTGTTCCTCTTATTAGCAGTGAATTTTGCATAAATTTCTTATGGGCTCAGTGGACCTAATTAAATTAATAATGCTAGCTGCAGGAACACAGACTATCATAGATATGGGATGTCATGAATAGACATGTATAATATATTGAATTGGAGAGGGCCCCAAAGCAAGAACATTTCCAAATATCCTCAGAATTGTAGAGGAAGCTCAGATCAGGATCCAGCTAAGAAGTCTGCAGCTGGTCCCTATATCTATAATAGATCATGTAACAGACCTAGGTCAGACCTCCTTAAACTTCGAGTCTTTGATCCACCGAAGTATGAATAATGTATACTTAACATTAAGCCTCTGAGTAGTCCCAATGATCCCAACTTTGCTACAGCAAGGCCTGAATTTGAAACCTGACTTTGTGTCTCATGATCCATTCCTATTTTGAATCAAGAGGCTTCAAGTCATTGTCTCCTTGGCTACGTCTACTCTAGCAGATTAGTCTGGATTAAGGAGACTTAATCTGGCCTAATGTGCTCCCTGTATACAGTAGGCTTTGCCTAGTTCAAACCAAAATTTTTTTAATGAATTAAAATTTTTAATTAATTTTTTAGTTCGAACTAAGCTTTGCTTAGTTCGAACTAGCATGATGTAGTCATCCTAATTTGAACTAAATAAGCTTGAACTAAGTGGGTAGTTCTAACTAGGTGCTTTTTTTTTAGTTCAAACTACTCGCAATTTTTTAGTTCGAACTAAAAATTAGTTCAAACTAAAAGACTGTGGTTAGCTCAAACTAACCAGGCACTGCTTAGTTTGCATTAAGCAAGTCTGAACTAAGCTTTTAGATGCAGACATAGCCCTTTTGTTCCTAGATGGTATTTCAGAGCTCCAACCCCTCGTCTAGTTGCTTGTTCACTGCACATACCATTCTAACGATATAACACTGAGGCAGCAGTTATGGACCATGAGAGGCAGTTCAAGCATCTGCCCCAAGGTGCCTGTTAAGCATATATGAACAGGTTTAATTGCCTTGGAGAAGTCCCTATGAAAAGACTAAAAAATGTGCATGAAATCAAGTGTATGAGTGAGATGGTAGATCATTTGTATACTTTCATAAACCTCAGACCTTCCATATGATTTACTCCCTTCCTCATTCAATCATCTGACCAACGTGGATGGCATTATGTGTTCATGCTAAGTTATAGGGATTCAATTCTCCTCGAGTAGGTAACAGCTAGCCTGATGTGGCAAAACTTATTGCTTTGAGATTTTTGCATTGGGATGAGATGACTGGAGCCAAGACCCTTTGAAAGGGAGACTCGGCGCAGGCTGAGAATCCTGGTTCCTTTGCTGCTTTGGAGGCCCCTCACATTCTTTGTCTCCAACTCAGAACAATTTCTGGAAAGTTGCTGAGGCAGCTGCTCACAGTACTGCTGACTTTCTGCCACCAGAACTACAAGATGATGTTCCTGATTCCAAGCCCATTGCAATCAGTGGAAAATTACCCATTGAACAGTGGATCGTATCGATTTGCACAGTTCCATTAAAAATAATAACTTATTTTCTAAAATATCTCTTTCATTAAAGGCAATCCATAGCCCTGAACGCTAGTGGAAAATATTGTGTCCAGCTCTGGTCTCATTGAAGTCAGAGGCAAAACTCTTCTAATGCAAATCCATGGTATATGGGCTGCAGTGATGAAAGACTGGGTTTATTATGTATGAAACCTCATCCTGTAAATCAGAACCTTTGGAAAAATTAAGAGTCCTTCTGGAAGTCTCAAGTTAAAAGAAAATTTAATTCCCCCCAAACTTTAAAAAGTACATTAATTTTGCTTTCTCCCATTGTTTTTCATTCTTGCATGTCTCTGCACTTCTGGGTTCCTTTTGGGCCTGGAAACAGAAAGCACCAGAAATCTGGAAAGAGAAATTGATTCCATGAATCTTCCAGACCAATAGTGCAAATCCAAGAAAAATGGATTCCTATCCAAACCTTTGAGTGCATATCTGAACCAAAAGGATAGAGGCTTTCCCATTGCTTTTTAAAATACTAAGTTTTCCTTCTCCCTTTCTATCCCATTAATGAAATGCTGGAAATTATATATGTGTTTTAAATTAATAATTCGCCCATTGTTCTCAAGTCAGGTAATGGGCATACCCTTTCTCATTTGTTTCTTCTTTTCTTTTTGCATCCTATGTGGCTGATCATAACAACAACAAAAGAATAAATTCCTACCTTGGCATCAGTGCATTACCCCGATCTAAACACTGACGTCATCTCCAATCCTCTCCTATTCATTACGGCTGAATTGGACAAGAAAAGCTGGACTATCTAAAGAAGGAACAATCTAGCTCACAGTGATTCTGTCCATGGATACTGAATGTTGTCAAAAGCAGGTAGAAAGTCTTACTTGTTCAGCTATACACCTGCTGCTAGCCTAACTGCTGGACGAATTTGGTATATCCCATTAGAGTACCTACCACCCTTCAAAGCCACTCTTGGTCTCGTCTAGTGATAAGTGTGGCTTGGGGACTGTTCTTTCAAGGACTGAGCGTCCCAGACAGAGTCGAGGATAGGCACTGTGAAGCTCTTGTTGTTGTACACAGGAAGGAACCAAACCCAGAATAAAAAGGAGCTGCTGCAAGTCCTGTAAGTACTTGTATGCTCAGTGAATGCCGTAATGTGTATGTTGTTTGTTCAGCAGATAGAACCATGTGTTTATGTTGAGATATTAAGCAAAACCTCATATCATGTAAGTTTGATAACTTGTTCCTTTCAGAATATTATATTCAGTGGCAGCAGTAGGTCTACAGTTTGAGTGGAACACCGTACCATTTGCTCCACAGGCCTTCATTACTGAAGGACAATTGTAAAAGTGTTTCTCAGAGGATACTGATAGGCTGTTCCATGAAGTATACCAGCAATGCTACTTTGGAAGTCTACAGGACTCCTTGTTTGTTTTCCTGTTGGAATATGTGCTATGTAATCAGAGCACCAGATCAACAGCCTGGCTTGGGTCCCTCATCAAGAACAATCCTTTCATTAGTCAGTGTAAATGCTGAGCATAGACTTGAGAAGAATAGAAATGAATTTACCTCAGACTTAATGTTTACGAGCGAGTCAGTGCCCTAGTGCTAGAGCACATCCCCATGTAAAGCACAAAATAGAAAAAGACATCATCAAGTACTTATTCAGTTACAACTTTTCATTTTTATTCCCCATTGCTTTCAGCATCTTCTTTTTAATGCTTTATTTCAATGTTTTAGAGGAAAGTTAATGCTTATATAAGATACTGGACTGCTCTGGATATTGAAATCCTGTCTTTACCTGTAGGACAGGTATTATATGAGAAGCAGCAAAGCAAACTTCCCCACATAGCTTCCCAATGGCTATGTTCACACACAAGTGCTTGTTTCGAAACAAGCTGTTTCAAAACAAGCCTGTTTCAAAATAAGCCTCCTTTTGAAAGCAAAGTGGGTTTAAGCTATTTCGAAAGGAGGGCTCTTGTTTCGAAACGAGGAACTCCCTCCTTTTGAAACAAGAAAACGTTGTTTGGACATAGGGACTTTTATTTTGAAACAACCAGTGTTGTTTTGAAATAAAAGTCCTGTGTGAACACACCCAATTACTTCAACCACACACTGAATGAAACGGTAATTTAGTTTCCTTTGTTGTTTCATCTTCAGTCTCTTTGCAAAGCTTTCTAATTAAAATTAATTGTTATGTGGTCACCTAGCAACTAAGAACTAGTCCATGACCAACAATTTATTTCATATCAGGCAGCAGCAGCACATAATAACTTTTGATCACTGCTGATCTGAACTGGATTTGAATGAATGGACCTAATATTGGAAGACTCTAAGGCTATGTCCACATGATGCTTTTAAATTGAAACAATGACCGTTGTTTTGATTTAAAAGTTGTCATCTCTGAATGACGTTTTGTTATTTCGAAATGACGACCCCTGTCATTTCAAAATAATGAACCTTATTTTGAAATAATAAAACCTAGGCTGAACTCAAAATAGCTGTTATTTTGAAACAGTTGTTGAGAAATAACGCCATTCAGACATGTTATTTTGAAATAACCATTATTTTGATTTAACACTTTTGCCCTTCTCCTTCCCAGGGTGCCTTCCTTTTTCTATATATTGGCTGGCAACATAGCTCTGCCAGGGGCCATGTTGCTGCACCTCCCATGCTGCCCTCTCCTGATTTGAAATAGCAACTCCTGTGTCCGGACTTGCTATTTCGATTTGAGGTTTTTGCTTATTTTGATTTAAGTTAATTTGAAATAATGATTTTATTTTGAATTAACTTATTTTGAAATAAGCGTCTACGTCTGGACATAGCCTAAATTCCATAACCAAAACTCTGAGCCACCAGGTCACTCTATTGCTGTATTCTTTTAAGAGCTTCAAAATTTTCATACTGACTTTGAATTTTGCATCATCACATTGCTATTTTCTTGAATTTAAAATTAACTTGAAATTTAATATGATCTTTCTTTCTACATATTTTTTTGCACCAGCAACAGTTTAAAAAATGTGACAGATTTGCTTGTCTGCAAGAACGCATGCAGAGTCTTGGCTGTCGCAGCCCTAGGAATGGTATTTACATTAGTTAAAGCACAGTTTTCCTCTGAAAAGTCATCCTGCAACACTGCATAGTAGGACTCCCTTCTTGTTTATTTTTTTTCCGAGTGATTCCATGTAAAACCCACTCAGTTTGTGTATGTATTTATAACTGCAAGCTTAGCTTGGACTCTAAAGTCAAGTTGTGTTCTTTTGGGTCTGTATGTTACCGTCAGAAAAAAAAATGGCAATTGGTTCTTAGTCAGAAATTCTGCTGATGGTGCGTAAGAGAGAAGTGAATCCAGCTCACACTCCCATAGCTTTGTTGTCTCTTTATCAAGGTAACTCAGTATTGAGTGTGTTAAAAATCCTTTTTGTGCCTAACCACAGAGTATTGGAGAGGGCTACAAACAATTGGAAGTATTTCTGTTTATGTAATTAGGTTGTTTGGATGTGGTATCATAGAAGACTGATTAGAAAACTGATTTCCTGTCCCATGACTAATTTTGAGATTTTAGAAAAGACACTAATCGCACGATGAGATGAAAAGCCAAAATCTTGAATTTTTTCACAAAATGAAAATTTCATGTCTGTCAGAAACCATTTAATACCTTTGAAATGTTTCTATTTCAGCTATTATTTATTTATTTATTTATTATTTCTTTTTAAAATATAAAATAGGGTGAATTGTGAAGCAAAATAGTATGGAAAAGAAAATAGAATCTCAGAAATTGGGACATTTCTTAAAAGTATTTTGCATTCTTGCTGGAAAAGAAATTTCACTAAAATCAATGGCTATGTCTACACTGTCAAAGTTATTTTGAAATAGTTATTTCAAAACAACTATTCTGATATTAATTTGAAATAATTATTTTGAATTAGTCGTTCTTCACAAGATCTGAATTCGAAATAAAGTAGGCATTATTATTTCGAGTTAGAGAATCTACATTAGATAGGCGCATAAAATTGACCAGGCTCTGAGCTGCTTGTGGGGTGCCACAAGCAGCTCAGAGCCTGATCTGTCTCCTAGACCGCTCCTAGCCCCCACAGCCTGAACAGCAGGCCTGGGTGGGGGGACCAGACTGGCATGCATTTGGCAGAGGAAAGCATGCCAAGGAAGCTTTCCTGGCCAGCCGGTGGGGGACACAGTCCTGCCAGGGTTCCCTGGCCAGCCAATGGGAAAAGGAGCCCCACCAGCGGGAATCCCTGCCCATTATTTCAAAATAAGCTGATTCAGTGGCTTGGAATGGTTTATTTCAAAATAATAATTTCAAAATAAGTTCTATTTTGAACTAAAAGCAGGTTTTATTATTTCAAAATATTACCTTGTTATTTCACAACAACAAAATACTTATTTCAAAATAATAAAATGCCTGCATGGATGGAGAAAAGTTATTTTGAAATAAGCTTCCTTATTTCGAAATAACTTTTAAGTGTAGACATACCCATTATGATTTCTTGAAAAATGTATATTTTCATAGAATCATAGAATCATAGGGTTGGAAGGGACCCCACGA
>ML682021.1:3830485-3844798 GCA_007922195.1 Podocnemis expansa | reverse complement strand
GGTACTGCTATCTCATCAGCCAGCTTATTGTCAAAATATTTTTTTTTAATGGAAAGGCATTTCATGTAAAAGATTCTCATTCACCTTACTTCTGACCAAAATCCTGATTAACATGAGCTTTTAGGTATAAGAAATGGATGTTTGTGGAGAAACTACTGTTTTGCATAATACCATGAGGTATATGTCTAAACCAAGGACAATGAAAAATCTGTCATAAAAATTGGGCAGACAATAAGGTAGAAGCCGTGGGGAAAGAACAATAAGATGAAAGCTTCCCATGAATCTTAACTGAAACAGTGATTGGAGTACTATTGTTTGCAGAGATGACTGTAGCAGTAAAAGTAGTACATGATTTTATAGCAAACTGAGCATCCTTATGTAAAACTGCTACAGAATTCCTCAGTAATTAGTTAAAGCAATGCATCTTACAACAGTTGTTTTGGAACAGTAGTTACCATAAAGAGCACAACAGAAACATTGTAAGCAGTCATGCAGAATACATTAGTGCATTTTATAAGGTAATAAACCTAAACAGATGAAAGAATTAGTTGTATGGATAAACTGGAAAACCATGCTGCATCCAAACAAACAGCATAAATAGTAAGACCGCACTAGAAAATGAATGCAAAAATGCTGGCAGACAACCACACATTAAGTATTTCAAAAATGTAGGTGCCATATGAGTGTAATGTTGAAGAAAGAGTGAAATACTACATGAAATGGTTAAGTCAGTATTAAGGTTCTGATTCAAGTCTATGAGGGTCTTTTCTTTGTAGCTGAAGGCCTAATGGCTTAATTGAAGGATGAAAATCTGTTGAATACATCTGATAATATAGGCTCTTACACTGTACTACTTGCATCACTATTTCAGTCACAAGGCACTCCAGCGGAAGGCACGAAAATACAGATAGAAAGGGTTTAAATTGAATTTGACATTTTATTGGGGACAAGAAATTATGTTCATTTAGACATACTGAACCAAATTTTGTTCTAAATAATACCATCTAAATCACTGGTGAACGTGAAAATAAAATTGAACTCTGCGTTCTCTTCACTTTGTGTGGTGTGTTGTTGTGTAGAGTTGTGACTTGTTCAACAGCACCCATCTGTGACCTGAATAGTGACTGAATTTCCATGGTCACTGATGGAATTTACTATATAAATATGTTGAAAAGTTTGTGTGAAATGTGAATCTGATACTGCAGAGTGAAATACAGCATCTCAGTCCACCCAGGAACATCATGGGCCCAGGCCCTGCTCCCTGGCCACGATCTGATGCCCAGGCCTGATCTGGTGTCATGCTTCTGCTGCTGCCAGATTGGTCCTGGATCCCTGGCTGGAGATGGGGAAGGGAGATGCAGGCACTGCTGCAGGTGGCCCAACCTAGATCCCAGGTTGTGGACGGGGCCAGGAGAGGCAGATGCCACCAAGGGCACTCGGGGCACTGGCACTGTTACTTGGGGCACGTGACCCATGTGCCAGGTGCCAGCAATGCCCCTGGGTCCACCTCAGATGACACCAGCTTCCACTGCAAGTGAAAGCATATTTTGTTGACCTTGCATCCTCTCATAAAACACATACACAATGAACAGAAAAGAATTATAATTATTTTAAAACATCTATTTGCAGTTTTCTCATTAAGGACAGGAAGAAGGAAGAACCAGTCATGAAATACTCTCATCATGTTGCATAAGCCTAATGAGCTGCTTAGGAAAGTTCAGATCCCTAGTACGGAGTTCTGCAAGAGAACTCAAAATAGGATGGATACAATTTTTTTTTTGTTTGTAGGACTGGCACAAAACCCAAGCACCACTAAGGGCACGTCTACACAGCACTTTTATTTCGAAATAACACTTGTTATTTTGAAATAAAAGAAATTAGGTCTACATGACGTTTTCTTATTTCGAAAGGACAGACCTCGTCCTTTCGAAATAAGAATCGTCATTTCGAAAAAGTAAAACCTGCCCCCCCCGAAACGGCTGTTATTTCGGAAGGGATATTTTGAAATAAAGCTGTTCTTTCGAAACAACACTGTGTAGACCTGTTGTTTCAAAAGAGCCGTTTCGAAAGAACAGGTCTAAACAGCTTTATTTCAAAATATCCCTTCCGAAATAACAGCCATTTGGATTACAGGCTTTCCCTTAATTCGAATTAACATTTTTTGTTAATTCGAATTAACTTATTTCAAAATAAGGATTTTATTTTGAAATAACTCATTTTGAAATCCTTATTTCGAAATAACAATGCATGTGTAGACATAGCCTAAAGCTCTACGTTCATGTATATTGACAGTCTTAAATGGGCCTTAAGTGGTGTTTGGACTTTTTCTTGGTCCTGTGGACAAAAATAAATGGTACTGATCTATTATACTTTATTCAGGCTCTTATACTCCACTCTTCACTGATCTCTGAACACCATCCAAATGTGCACTAGGTGACCTGATGAGAGTGAATATATCCTATGTGAACATTCTGAAAATTGAAACCAGGGCATCTTTCTTTCAATACTAAAATGGTGGGAGGGCGGGTCGGCGTGTGTGTGTGTGTGTGTGTGTGTGTGTGTGTGTGTGTGTGTGTGTGTGAGTGAATCATGGACATTTTCTGAATTATTTTCTCTAGTATTTATTAAAATTACATAACAAGGAAGGAGTCTTGTGACACTTAAAGACTAACAAATTTATTTATCACATGAGCTTTCGTGGCAGAAAATCCCTCTTCATCAGCATCACTTTGTGAAGGTTCTGCCTGCATTAAAAGTTATCTGGATTTCAGACAATTGATCTTGTGTTATTCCTTCAGAGCCCTGATGTTACAGTGTTGTTATCTCCATTTTACAGACCAAAGAAATAAATATTTTGCCAAGGGCAATACAGAAAGTCTTTGGTAGAGCCAAGAACTGAACTTATATATCCTGAAACCCCATCCCACAACTCAGCCACAAGATGGTCTTTTCTCTATATACTTACAGCAAATGAATAGATAAAATGAACTTCATGTGCCACCAGGGCACTTTTATTTTAATAGTTGAAAACCACCCTTTCAAACACATGGAAAAAGCTTTAAAATACCAAAAGTATTTAGATGAAATCAAACTTCCATATATTAAAACAGCTTCTTATGCATTATAATATTCTAACTGACAGGAAGCTCTTTAAAACAAATCCAATTTTTGGTTGGCTCAAACACATAGTATTGGCCCTGTATAAAGAAGTCTCGTGTTAAAAATGCTTCAATTGGGGCTGAAGATGAGCTTTCATTTCTCTGAGCTATGCAGGTATGTCAAAAAAATCTTTATTAAACAACCCCCAGTATTAATTTTTTTTATGTCATTATGCAGGTGCAATTTTTGTTTCTATACTGATGTCAAAGAAAGGAAACGTAAAGAAATTCTTGATAATGCTAACAACAGAATATGGGAAAAAGAAAATTTTCCATGACTGAAAACTTTTTTGTTGAACAAGTGTAATTTTTCTTAGACCATCTTATATATTATTATTGTTTTCTTTGTTTTAAAATATTTGCTTCCCAAAATGTACAATCCATCCTTGAAATAAAAATAGAGCCTGTCTTCAGATTCCTGGCCTTTCTATATTAATTGCAATTTTCTGTTTTCCTCTCTGCTACCCCTAGTGTGTTAAGTGACTGCAGCTTTCTGGCTGTGGATAGAAAGCCAAGAAAGCACTAACTTCTCCACCCTTTTGCCACCCAGCTGTGTGGGATAACTACAAATATGCTTAACTTGGAACAATAGAGGTGAAATACTTTATTACCTTGTATGACCGAGTTCTACTCCCTCACTCGGTGTGTTTTTAAAAACTCAGATTTCATCTAGACATCTTATGACTCTGTCTCATTTGTCATCATATATTCATTGTCCAGTTCCTCACTATATTATATTGATAGAATACTTTTTGGTGCATTAAAAACTCTTTGTAAGGAGCCTTGCCTTCATTGTCCCTACTACTTATGGTTCTTAACGTTGTAATGTCACATCATTTTTTTTTCTGGTGCTGCCCATCATGTATTTTGTTCATCCCAAACAAAAGGGGGAAATCCTGGCGCCACTAAAGTCAATGGAAATTTTGCTATGAACTTCAGTGATGAGGGGATTTTTACCCCAAAGTAGATGCAATTCCTGCCTTGAAGTGCTTAAATTTTTTACTTGTCTTTTAAAATTTCTGTTTCTACACTTGAAAGTTGAATAGCATTTCATTTTCCACCAATTTTGTTTACTTCAGTCAAAGACAAAGTTTAATTTTTTACTTCTGTGTTGGTTGCGCTGGACAACACATACTAATGATGATACAGTTGGATCTACAAACCAACAAATAACAGTCTGATCCTTTCGTAAATTGTTGTGAGAGAAAGATCAGTGGCAGAAAGTATTATAACACTATGGTTTTATCACACAGATTCACATCAAGATGTCATCTTGATTCAAATGTTATGAAGTTGCAGTTTGATATCTATGTGGAAGTTTTATTAGTCACTAAGAAATGTACAAAAATGCTTGGTTCTTCCTAATGCAGCTTCCCTGAATTTGATAATTGAAATCACAGTCATCTGTGTCTTGGTGAAATATATATCAGCAGGGTGTTGGTTATTTCTTGCTTAAAGAGAATTCCATTCTACAAGTCTAATGATAAGTAACATCTACACAACAAGCCTCCATATTCTATCAGGAACTAATAGAAAATGCTACTTCCTTTATGACTGAATAAGTAGTGCAAAGTTGAGGACAAATCAAGAAACAAAGATGGCTAGCTCTCATTCAATGGAAGCACCCAGAATTTGGGAGCATAGAGTGTACCTACAGGGGGTTCCCTCAGATTTTTCAGGAACTTCGGTAAATCTTAAATTATTTGTGTTGGAAATCTGTTATGAAGCCTGGAGGAGAGAAATTCACTAAAGAAACAACTGGTAGAAGCGTTTCTGAACTAAGTGGCCGTCCTAGTCTAGGGGTATGTTCACACACACTTCTTATTTCGAAACAACAGAGGTTGTTTCGAAATAAGAATTGCCATGGCCACACGACGCACGGCCATTTCGAAACAAGAAAACCGCTTGTTTCAAAATGGCTGCCGTTGTTTTGGAATGGCTAAAACCCCATTTGGTTTCGAAACAGGGTTGTTTCGAAACCAGTGGTTTCAAAACAGCCCTGTGCGGACATGTTGTTTCAGAACAAAGTGTTCCAAAACAACATGTGACCTAAGGGCTGCCCCCTCAGCTCCCTGGCCAGGGAACCCTCAGCACCCTGGCCAGGGTGCTGTGGGGTGTCTGCAGAGTGAGGCGCGGGGCTGTGCCTGACTCCGTGGGTGCCTGCAGCCCTCTGCAGGCACCCGTGGGGTGCAGCGCCCCTCTGTGCTGTACCCTGTGGGTGCCTGCAATCCCCTCCCCAAGCGAAATAGCAGGTCCACACTTATTTTGAAAAAAAAAACAAAACTTTTTACCTATCCATGCGGGCATTTTGTTATTTCAAAATAAGCACTTCATTATTTTAAAAAAAATGAAGTGCTATTTGAAATAACTAAACTTGCTTTTATTTCAAAGGAGCAATTCTTTCAAAATAGTTATTTTGAAAAAAGCCATTCCAAGCTATGGAAGTGGCTTTTTTCGAAATAATGGCCCTACACTTTTCCCTGCCTTCCCCACTTCAAAATAGAGAGACTAGTGCAGACTCTCTATTTTCATATAATAACTCTTGCCTTATTTTGAAATCGTGAGTCTTCACTAGGCTCCTATTTTGAAATAATTATTTCAAAATAAATTCAAAATAGTTGTTTTGAAATAACTATTTCAAAATATCTTTGGCAATGTAGACATAGCCTTTGTGACTTGGACAATTCACAATGTCTCCGCATCCTGACTAATGGGTAAAACCATCCACTTCTCATTGGTACTGTAAAGTTCAATTAATATTTGTAAATAACTTTAAGGGTCCCAGTGTAGGTCTATAGATGATTTTATGCCATAGAATTGTTTCCAACAAGAATTTCTATCTGGAATAATGCTTATTATTCATTGACAATGCCAGCTTCATTCATTCACTTTCTCTTTAACCTCATAACCAGTCTGCTGTAACCCCATTGCTGTGTTCACACGGCAGTCTTATTTTGAAACAACAGAGGTTGTTTTGAAATAAAAAACGCCAAGTTCACACGATGTACCGTTGTTTCGAAACAACGACGTTGTTTCGAAACAACTTAAACCCCATTTGGTGACGAAACAATCCCGTCAGAACATGTTGTTTCGAAACAATGGTGACTCGTTTCAAAATAACTGTTGTCCGAACACGGTATTTCGCTTTGAGCTTTTTTCCTTAATTCGAATTAACATTTTCTTAATTCGAATTAACTTATTTCGAAATAAGGCGTTATTTCGATACAAGTTGTTTGAACGTAGCCCATATTGTAACTAAACCTCTATTTTGAATTGTTTACTTCTTTTTGCATTGCCAGCCTAAATTTTGCTGAAACTTCATTTTGCTGTGTGAACTTAGTTTGAATGTGTGAATGAAGGGTGTGTGAGTGATGAGATCAGTCTCCAACTTCAGCCTATCCTGATGACAACTGCTTGCACCACCTTAATGGCTGAAGACAATGCAGACAAACTCTGCAAAAGCAAAAGGATCCACCCTAGAAAGAAAGTGAGACGAAGTCCATCAAGAACAAGGTCACATCTGCCATTAACTAATGACTCATAGTCAGGGCCAGATTTTGGTGTTCGTAGGCCCTAGGCACTTTCACTCTGAAATGTGCAAAATGAGGGGTAAACACCAATTGAATTATGTTGATTGACATGATGCACTTTAAACTATTCTAATGCTAAAGCATGTGATTTTCCTTATTTTTTCTGCTTTTTAATTTTTTTTCCTTCCTTCATACGCCCTAAAAATTTCATAGGCCCTCGGCACTGTGCATACAATGCCTAATGGGAAATCCGGCACTGCTCGTAGTCATATACTACCCTGAGGCAGTGTGGACACAACATCCATGGACAAAAAGATATGAAAGATCAGTGAGACTGCTTAGCTTTGGGTATTATTCTGCACAGGATCTGAGAGCATCAATGCACAACTGTGTGGCTGGACAAGACCCCACTCTTCTTTATGTCTGTTTTCCCTGGCCAGATAGCTGCCGTGAGCTGTGAAAACCAGCCATGAACCCAAGTTACGATTACAAGCAACAACCAAGACTGGTAACTATACATGACCAACAACAGACCATCTGTGTTTGTCTGTGTGTGTAGGTACTAGATATTAGCTATTAACATACCGGTAATTGTATTTTTCTCACAATAAACATGGCATATTGCCTTGTTCCCCTGAATAAGATCCTGCTAGTGTTTTCACATTCTAAGTACGACACCGGGTGTACACTATCTACATGAAAACTATAATTCTATTCTCTCTGGTTTTCTTTACAATATGACAGAATTCATTACAGACCCAGCTGTGGAACTGTCAGGATTTATAGCCAGCCTTACCCTGTTATTCTATGCACCTATATGGTGCCCATCAATGTGGAATCTCATAATGTATCATCCTATTATATACTGTACTCAGTCTAGCCCAGATTTTCAATTTAATTAGTTTGTGAGCCCAGTGCACTGCATTCAGATGAACATTCTGCATTTGCAACTGAAAACTCCCAAATGAGCATGAGCATCAGGTGTTGAGCATATACAGCTGGAAATTTGAATCCCAGCGCCTGCATTTTTACATTTGAGCCATCTCCCTTTGAAGCAGTGAAAAAACTCACAGTTAGCAACTGGAGGCAGCCTTGGGATCCTGATGTTTCCAATATCTGTTTGGCTATCACACACAGTTTCAGACCTTCTAGTAGTCTCAGCCCGTGCTGCATAAACATTTTTGTTTCACTGCCCATTATCTTGTGTATCTGTAGTCTTTTACTTTGTTTTTATATTTTATGCATTTGTTTTGTACCTCACCATAACTGTTAACAAGTCCTTTCCCACTACAGATTATTCTTCCTCTTTACTACTATCATCAGGTACCGGTGATGAACAGTAGTAAAAGAACTTAGCAAGAAATTAAAGTGCCACTGTATTCCTAACCCTCATTTCCTAAAGGCGAGGAATTGTTCAGTGTTGGTCTTGATTTTTAAAGTTATTAATAGACTATTGGTACATTTCTATTCTGCTGAGCTATGTGGGGCAATATCCTTTACCAGCTACCCCCTCTGTAGATGAAGCAAAAACCCTGTCCTAGATTTATCCCAAGTCCCATCTCAGAAATCATGTACTATGCTGTTCTTTGGCTTTTGATTTTTTTTTCCTGGAGTAAACCTGGCCCTTGACCACAGCTGTGGACCAATCAATAGGAGGATGGTGATGAAAGACATTCTACAGATTGCCCACAGTCTCATCTACCATCCATCTTAATCTATGACTAGGGGTGTAGGTCTATCAGAGATTGTATAGAAAGTGGGTCCTCTAGCCCTCTGATGAAGCAGTGTGAGTATCTTGGGCCAGAAACCTGTATTTTTAATCACTGGCTGCTCTGTAGTGCCTCCCTGGACGCCATCATGATATGAAAGCATCTTGTCTGAATGCCCTGCAGACTCTTCCCCCCATGAGAATGATGGAGTTTACTTTACCTCTGCTGGTGCTCTGGTGCAAAGAAAATGGTACAAAGTGACAGCTCAAAGGAGAAATTCAAGGACAGTCCACCGAGCCAGCCTTTGTTTGAGACTCCAAACCCTAATTAGGAAACCTGGGCAAGGATAAGGCAGTTTATGAGTATGATGATCAAGATTTAAAGCAAACCCCAAAATGGAGGGGAAAGTCACCCACCAGTTGTCTGGACCAATGTTGAAGCAGGCCATGTATGAGGGTAAAGAGCCTCAGCTGAACAGTTAAAACCATGTTCCAAAGGGGTAGCTGCATTAGTTTAGTTCAGCAAAACAAACAAGGATCCCTGTGGCACTTAAAGACTAACATTTATTTATCACATGGGATTTCATGTGAGAAAATCCAACTTCATCAGATGTTTTGAAGATGGGGGAACTTATCTGAGGGGAGGAAAATAAATGCAGGGAAGTGGAAGTCATGGGATCAGGCCACACTGTAACAGCAAATCAGAGCAACTTTTAAGATTCAAACAGTGGGGAACAGGACACATAAACACCACTGTACACCAAAAACTACTTATCAGTATAGTTACTTACATCTCTCATGCTTTCATCCAAAACACACCACACGATGCATTGTCTACAGCCAAGTCCTAAGATATAACTGCATTTGATCTGATCCCTCAGACAGAAAAAGACACCTTCAGGATTTCTGTCAAGCATGCTTAAAACTACAGTACTCACCTGCAGAAGTAAACAAACAAACTGACAAAGCCAGGTAGGTACCCTGAAGTCAACTACTACAGGAGAAGCCCAAGAAAGAAAACAACAGAATGCTGCTACTTATCACCTACAAACCCCAAGTCAGACCTTTACAGGGCCGTATTAACACATGTTGAGGATCTACAGCCTTTTCTACAAGACAGTCCATCACTCTCTGAAGCCATGGGAGACAGACCTCTCTTCACTTGCAGACAGCCCCCCATCCTTACGCAAATGCTCACCAGAAACTACAGACCTGACAACAGAAGCATTAAAGCAGGTACATATCCCTGCAACAAACCACACTGCCAACTCTACCCTCATATCTGCACAAAAGACACTATTACAGGACCTAATAAAACCAGCTACACCATCATTCACCTGCTCACCCAACAACATGATGTAGGCCATCATGTTCCAAAAATGGTCCTCTGCCTTATATATTGGACAAACAGGACAGTCTCTGCACAAAAGAATAAATGAGCACAAATCTGCCATCAGAAATCACAGCATTCAAATATCACTAGCTGAGCACTTCAAGCCTGATCACTCCATTGACAATTTGCTAATTACTGTGCTCAGGCAAATGAATAACACTTCAAGGCTTCAAAGAGAAATTCAGAATTGGAATCCATTTGCAAATTTGACTGTGTTTCTTCATTTTGCTGAGCTGGTAAATAGGGCATAAAAATGCTGAACAGGACTCATTTAAAAAGAGGGTATTGATGATATGAACCAGCCATAGCAATTTAAATTTAAACTGGCAATTTCCATGTGTTTCTTTGTTATTTGAAATCTCTCATAATGGCGTGACTGTTCTTCAGATGTTCCCAATGGTTAAAGTATAATATGGGGGGCCCTGGAATCTTCCTTATCTCTGGGCCCCCTTCCTGTATTGTATGGTCCCCCTTCATGCACGTGTGGGCCTGATTTTTCTGGATTTTGGAAGCTAGGCCCCAGAACTCTGACCTGTCAGATTTGCGCGTTCCAGGGCATCGCGCTTTACTTTAACCCCTGGATTCTTCTCAGAATCTGAAAAATGATAATTCTGCAGGCACAAATGAATCAAGCCCACAGTGCTTTTCCCAAACCCCAAACCTTGCGTTCTAGAGACACAGGGAGTTAAGGGGTTGCTAATTGTGTTAAGAAGGAGTACAGGATTGTAATTGCGCAGAATTGACTGAGCTTCTGCAGTCATATGGTATTCAAGTTATTCAATCCATTTCTGTTCATAGTATCTTTAAACATCATCTTAGAAAGTGCAGGTCTGAGGACTATGGAAGCTGTGTCATCGATGCATCACCATTATGACTATGGGACTGCACTTCACAGGATGTGAATTACGTTTGTATTGACTGTGCATGTAAAATGTATTAAATGCCATTATTACAATGGGAGTACGCGCTGCAATATCTGTGCTGAATCCAAGAAAATGTAACTCATACACAGTTGGTAAATAATGTAAAAAAAAAAAACTAACAGGGCCGGCTCATGGGGTGTGGCTCCCAAAGCCAGCTTTGTGCCCCATGGAAAGGGGACAGGGATGGGCGCTTAACACAGCCTCAGCTCTGGGCTGGCTCACCCCACCCTCAGGGCGGGCAACAGCTGGACCTGGAGAGGTGTGGGTGAGCCCAGAGGCCAGGATCTGCTCTTCTGCCGCTCACCGAGGCCGGCTGTTCTGCCCAAGGGGCAGGGAGGGCCATCCCAGTTTTAGGGTGAGAGACCAGAGTCCAGCCCATGGGCTGGACTGCTCTGACACTGGAGGCAGAGTGGCGGGCTCTGGGGAGGGGCAGGAAGACGGGGTCTGGCTTCTGGGCCATCCTGGTCAGCCTCACCCTGCCCTCAGCACCCCTAAACTGCAGCACCCCAAGCTGGTGCCACACTGGCTCATTGGTAGAGCCTACCTGGAACACTAAAGACTCTGACATCCAGACCAGATGATAAATGCTTTATGCTGTATCTTGACCTTTCATTCCACACAAGAAATTTATACAATTTTGATTTTAAAAACTCTGTAAGAAACCTACAAAGATTAAGTCAGAGGATGGTGAGGGGACAAGCTACAGATGTAGTATTAAAAACGGCAGTTGAAGAGAAAATATTAGTTGAAAATGACTGTGTGAAGGCTAATTTTTAGGAGAGGGGTCAACAGTGGGAAGAGAGTGTGCTGGTAGATGGCATATACAAGAGTGAGCCATGGTGCATCATATCTTTGTATATGCCACAGCCATGCATAAAAATATAAGCACTAAGGATTGGTATAAAAGATAAAATAGAGAAATAAAATGAAACTACATGTCTACATTATTTAAATGGATCAATGATGATTAAGAGAAAGGATATCAGGAAGAAAAGATGATTCTTATGTAACAGTAATGGAGCTTTGTATCTGTGTTTCTCTTATATTACATTTTAATTATAAGTGTGGGAAGTACCCTAGCTCTGTGAAGGCCTTTATAACTTTGAAAGAATCAATATTTGAAGGACCCAGCGTCCATTGTCCTTGATTAGTATTAGCCATTTCCGTGGAACAGAAGTGCTGGTTGTGTTGATTTCAACAATCCTAGGAACAGTGGTAAACGTATAATCCTGGAATGACCCGTCAGATGTAAAGTTGTCATAAGAACAAGAACGGCCATACTGTGTCAGATCAATGATCTCTCTAGCTCAGTATCCTGACCAGTGCCAGATGCTTCAGAGACAATGAACAGAACAGTGCAATTATTGGATGATCCGTCCGCTGTTGTTCATTCCCAGCTTCTGGCAGTGAGAGACTTAGGACACCCAGAGCAGAAGGTTGTATCCCTCAACAAAATGGCTAATAAGCATCGATGGACCTATAATTAACTTATCTGTTTATTTTTTAGAACCCAGTATGGTTTTGGCTTTCACCGCATCCCCTGGAAATGAGTTCCACAAGTCGACTGAATGTTACGTGAAGTAGTATAGTAGATCTTCATTTATCGGACCATCCATTCATTATCCTGTTCTTCACATTAATGGAACAACCAAGGCTCCAGGGCCAGAAATAGGCAATCTCTCTTGTGGTCACTAGATGGCACTGCATCATTGCACTTTCCCATTTTCTGGCTTATCCAGATTTTTGATTATCCAATCTGTCCCAAATCTCAATGGCTGTGTTCACACACAGGGGGTTATTTCGATACAGGTTGTTTCGAAACAACCTGTATCAAAATAACGCCTTATTTCGAAATAAATTATTTAGAATTAACAAAATGTTAATTTGAAATAAGGAAAAAAGTGGGAATCAAAATAGCATGTCCACACAGTGGGCATGCTATTTCGCTTCAGGGGCAGGGCATCATGGGAGGTGTGACAACATGGCCACCGCACCGAGCCATGTCGGCGGCCATGTTGCTAGCCAATCCCATAAAAGCTGGCCCCAACCTCACTTCCCTGTCCACTCAGGCTAGCAGCGTGCTGCAAGCGATGGACTCTGCCCGGCAGCCTAGATGGCGCCGTGTGACCCAGGGACCCTCTGCCCACCTGCAGAGTGCCCTGCACATGTGGGACATTCTGTTCGCGGACCCAGAGGGTGCCCAGCCTTCACACGAGGCTTTCATCCACCTTGTCCTCAGGGCAGACCTCATGCCCCTGCCCTCCTTCGTGCCCCGCCAGCTCTGGGTTCGGGAAACCAGCCCAGACTGGTGGGAGCAGGTCGTCCTGCGCACCTGGGGCAATGAGGACTGGCGGCAGAACCTCTGCATGACCAGGGCCAGCTTCACAGCCCTGGTCATGTAACGCACCCCGCACCTGCACCGCAGGGACAGCCCCATGAGGCCTGCCATCCTGGTGGACAAAAGAGTGGCCATCGCCCTCTGGAAGATGGCCACTCTGGAGTCCCACAGGGCAGTGGCACACCACTTTGGAGTTGGGAGGACCACCATCCTGTGCGAGGTCGCCAGGGCCATCAACTGGGTCCGGCTGCAGCGCCTGGTGAGAGCAGGGCAGCTTCAGGACATCACCCCTGGGATGGCCGCCCTCGGTTTCCCCAACTGTGCGGGGGTCCTTGATGCCACCCACATTCCCATGAGAGCCCCAGAGCACAGGGCTGTGGAGTACCGCAACCGGAAAGGGTACCACTCCATGCTCCTGCAGGCTCTCGTGGACCACCAGGGCCTCTTCCAGAATGTGTACATCGGATGGCCAGGGAGGGCCCATGATGCCTGGATCCTGCGGAACTCGTCCCTCCACCAGGACATGGAGGTGGGCACCTTCTCCCCCCGTCACGACATCCATCTTGGGGGCATAGCGGTGTCCGTCCTCGTCGTGGCCAACACGGCCTACCCCTTGCGACCCTGGCTCATGCGGCCATATGCAGGACCCCTGGACCCAAGCCGGCAGCTTTTTAACTGCCGCCTGACTGGCTGCCACCAGGTGGTGGAGCGGGCATTCGGCCGCCTCAAAGCCCGCTGGCAGTGCCTCCTCACCCATCTCCACCTCGCGGAGAGCACCCTGCCCCACATCATCAGTGCATGTGTGGTCCTCAACAACTTCTGTGACCTGCAGGGAGAACCCATCCAACCAGCATGGGAGGCTGAGGCCTGACTCCTCGCCGCAGACCTCACAGAACCCGGACCAGTGCCCACAAGAGATCAGCTATCACGACGAGCCCGCATCGTGTGCAATGCCCTCCAGATCACCTTCATGGAGGGGGACCTGTGAGGGCCAGGCCCACCCTGCCCTATACCACCCTCTCCCCTGTTCACCCACAGCCAGCCCCCACCCGTCCACCCGCACTGTCCACCAACCCCCAATAAAAACACTGACAACCACAAAGACGGTGCAACAGGGGTTTATTGACAATGGGGGTTTGGGGCAGGGAGGGAGGCTCTGGGGGTTTCAGGGAGGGGGTGGCAACTTGGGAGGGGAAGGGAGGCTCCGGGGGTTTCGGGGAGGGGGCAGCAACTTGGGAGGGGAAGGGAGGCTCTGGGGGTTTC
>ML682021.1:3794867-3830475 GCA_007922195.1 Podocnemis expansa | reverse complement strand
GGGAGGGGGCAGCAACTTGGGAGGGGAAGGGAGGCTCTGGGGGTTTCAGGGAGGGGGCAGCAACTTGGGAGGGGAAGGGGGTGCAAAAGTCTGGGGGGAAGAGGGGAGATCAGGCAAGGCCTGTGGGTGGCTCCGGGTGGGGGTGGCATACCCCGCCCGCACCCACGGCCACCCTCTAGCCGGCGTCGCCTCTGGGTAGGTCCGGGCAGCAACCTGTCAGTGGGCTGTGGCTGGGGCTGCTGTGCAGTGAGCTCCCTGATGGCGGCTGGCAGCTGGTCCGCGAGGCGACCCACGGCGGTGGCCAGCTCACTCTCCACCTCCACGGACCTCTCCAGGAGCCGGAGGGTGGCATCCTGCCTCTAGCGCTGCTCCCAGCGCCAGGCCTGGGTTGAGGCCTCCATTCTTTCGCCCAGGTCCTCAAGGGCCTCGAGAAGCTTGGTGTGGGTGCGTGGGGCCCTCCTCCGCCGCCGGGGTGCCTGGTGGCTCTGGCGTCCAGCTGCTGGTGGTGGTGGCAGCTGGCGAGGAACAGCCCTGTGATCTGCCAGAGGGAAACAGAACACACAGTTGGCCCCTGCTACCTGCTAGCCCTGTCTGTTTGCGCCTGTCTGCTGCACACACCCCTGCCCTGACTGCCAGAGGGTCCCAGGATCCCGTGGGACATTGCCCTGAGGTGGGGTTCCCAGTCCCCAAGGCCTCGGAAGGAGGCCAGGACAGTACCTGGCGGGGGACATTGAAGGACCCTGGGCAGAAACGTTGTCTGGCTGTGGTAGTTGTTGGGTTAGGGGGCGCTGGACCACCTGCCTGTACAGATCAGTATTCTATGGCAGTGCAGGCTCCTTCCACCCCTCCGGTCAGATGTCTAACAAACCCCTGTATTTTAGACAGCCTGCCAGACTGGGACCGTGAGGATAAAAAGAGGAACGGGACAGTACAAAGCGGACCGTGTCCTCCTCCTGCCTGCCATCTGGGAACCGTACCCTGGGGGCACACATGCTAGTCATGCCCACAGGGGTGAGCTGGACTCAGTCATCCCTCAATCTAGGGGGGGTCCCCCATGGCTACCTGCAAGTGGTGTGGCCTGCATGCTGTCCACCCCACCCAAGATGCAGCCACATCTCCACCAGCCAGCCCCTGTCCATCACCCCCAGGCACACAGGCCCCTGTGCGCCCAGTGCCACCCATCCCCATGGGAGCCGTGGCCAAGGGGGGGCCTTTGCACCCACCAACCCTGTGCCCCACCTGCCCCGGTACCCAGCCCTGGCCCCCTTGCTGCCTGGGACCTGCTGGACAGGCCCAGCCCTGTGTGCCTCGGTGGGGGGGGGGGGAGTACGTACCCATAGGGGATCCAGAGGTCTGTTGCAACGTCCCCAGCTTGGTGTCAGACCCAGGGGCAGTGGTCGGCCCCTGGTCCTCTGCACTGCTCTCCGCAGCGGGCCCGGTGAAGACCTCAGGGCTGCTGGGGGTGGCCTCCACCGCAGGTGGTGGTGGTGTAGCCGGAGGCCCCCCAACGGAGACGTTGGAGCCTGGGGCCTCTAGGCCCGATGAGGGGCTCCGATGCCCTCGAGCCCACAGACTCAGCAGGGCGGCCACTGGGCTCTGGACCCAGGAAGGCATGGAACTCCTCATAATAGGGGCAGGTGGTGGAGCTCCCTGCCCCCTGAAGCTCCCAGGCCTCCCGGGTCCAGGCATGCTCCTGACGGAGTGTCTTTATCTTGCTGCGGACCTGCTCTGTTGTCTGTGGATGGCCTGCCTCGGACATCTCTGCAGCGATGTCCGTGTAGATGTCCTGGTTCTGGTGTGAGGACCAGAACTGGGACAGGATGTCTGGCCGCTGCCAGACCTCCAGCAGGCATAGGACATCGTCCCTAGTCCACACTGGGGCCCTGCGTCACCCCCTGGCAGAGGGCCCTGCTTGGGATGCCATCTGCCTGTCAGGCAATGCCCATGCTTCCTGATAGGCAAGCCCAGGCAGGAACTTCCTGTTCCCTGGGGTGCTGAGCACCCTGGGAGGAAGGTCAGCCAGTTGTTTCGAAACAACCATTGTTTCGAAACAACGTGTTCGCACGGCGTTGTTTCAAAACAAGTTGTTTCAAAACTACATTGCTTCGTCCCCGCATGGGGTTTAACTTGTTTTGAAAAAACCGTGCGTCGTGTGAACAGCCTAAATTTTATTTCGAAACAACCTCTGTTGTTTCGAAATAAGAGGGCTGTGCGAACACAGCCAATTAGATTAGATAAATGGGTTCTGCTGTGCTTTCTTTTGTTTGTTTTAAACATGCCGTTCATTAATTACATTGGGTGATGCCTCATTCTTATGTAATGTGAAAGGTTAAATAATACTTCCTGTTTCACTTTCTCTAGTCCATTCCTGATTTTACAGTCCTCCATCATAACCCTCTTCAATTGTCTCTTTTCCAATCTGTGAATTTTCTTTCTTTTTAATCTCTCCTCATATGAAGTCTTTTCCATAACTCTTATGTTTTGTAGTTGTATGGAAAGCTCAAGGTAAAGCTGATGTAATAATAAATGTTCAAACTTAACCAATAATCGGTTCAAACACTAACATGGCCTCAATTCTGCTTCAGTTTGATAAAATATAATTGAATCAACCTAATTCCAATTGAAGCTACTTCTTTAGCATGAAAGGCATTGTAAGATCAAATGTTCATGCATTTGTCCCTTATTAATGATACTATCATATATCTTGGTGTGATATGAAAAAAGTTAGGACAGAATTCTTCACAGTTGAGAACAGAACATGAAAAACTAAAATTACTTTTTCAGACATAATGATATTAACTAATAGCCCTATAGGTTTCTAGGCAAAAACTCCATTGACATAGTTAGGTCGTAAATATGAGTTATGTAGAATAAAATACACTACAAAAATCTTGTAATTATCACCAAACCAAACATAAACACAGGAAGTTTAGTGTTAAAGTTATAGTTAAAAGAAATCAAATCAAATTAATATATGGAAATACACAAAGCCCCCAAATAGGCTTAATATGTTCCTGAAGTTTGCATGGAAGTGTATGGAAATGCTCAAGGCCTAATAATAAATTTATCATTAAAAATCAGTATAAGGTAACATCAGTGTTTCCATTGATACTTCTCATTGACTGGCAAACTTTGTGGCTTCCTTGGTTGATTTAAATGAATAGATTTGGGGTTGCATTTCTTGCTTGAATTTGGATAGATAGATAGATAGATAGATAGATAGATAGATATTCCACTGGTTTCAACTGATTTACCCACTGATGATCTTATCTGTGATACAAAAGCAGAATTTTTCTCAAGAAATACTTCTCCACAGTTTCCATAAAGCACCAACTAATGATACTAATCTATAATAATAATATGGAGGACTGAGAAAGGGGAGAATCACTTAGAAGAGTTGGCTGGTGATACTGAGACACAAAGGGGGAATGGAGATGTGTCAAATATCTGGCTGAACTGTCCTTGTTAAAAGGCTCTTTTGGGTTTGATACATTGCATAGACCACGTTTTCAATAACTCTTAACTGTGCTGTCAAAACCTAATCCCTCCATTAAAACAAATGTAGCCTAAATGAGTGCATGAATCAGGGCTGAAAAGAGAAAAAAAGCTTCTTGAACTGACAGCACTTAGTTTGCTATTGCTTTGGTTAGCTGCCGTAAGCTATGTAACCCCACTAAATGTTGGTTTTAAAAAATCAGGATGAGTAGACAAAACAATCAAATGACCATTGTTTAAATATTTTAACTTTCCACTCAGTTCATTACTAGGGTATAATGCCAGATGACTCCAGAGAATTAGCACTGGGACAATTTACCAAGGGTCACAGTGCAGTCTCTATCACAGACAATTCTTTAAATCAAGATAGGATGTTTTTCTAAAGGCTGTTCTCTAGAAAAGTTTTTGGGGACAGTTCTATTGTCTGTGTTACAGAGGAAGTTATCTAGATAATCACAATGGCCCCTTCTGGCCTTAAAATTGATGAATCTATGAATAAGGTGAAATGCCAATATACTAGGGCAATGAGGGCCATGGAAATAACCAAGATAAATAAAAAACAGAAACTTATTCTTTGCTGTGCCCCTGGAAGCTTCTGAGCATAAAGTAGGCTTAATCAGATATGAAAGGAACTTCTTGTCTTGGGGAAGGGAGGCTGATATAGGGAATGGCTAGGGGACAGGGAACTTTAAAGAGAGCTTGACTCTTTGCTATTATTTTCCCATTTCACCTCCTTCTCTGTGTCATACTGTACTGTTTAAACTGCCTATGTAACATGGTCACTTCAATAAAATATGTGGAATAAATTGATGCCCTTCTCAGATTTTCTTGGGCAACACCGTAAAATGTTTGGAGAAGAAAATCTGTTAGTGTTGACAGTGCTGGATTTAGGCAAAAGCCAAGTAAGCCATGGCTTAGGGCTTCATATTATGAGGGACCTCTAAATCTGCTAGACACAACTCAGATTTAGCTTAAATAACCTTTCATTTAAAACCTACTGGCAAAATTCTCAACCCTGACTTCCCCATTCCAATCCACACCCAATCCTATCAACTTCCCTTCCACGACTTTTGGGCTACTCACATCATTCAGAGGTTGCCCAACCTCACCACAGACCTCAAGAAGAGACAATGGGAGCTAGCTACAAACACATTTTAAAGTCCCATTCCACACCAGGTATCATCTCCATTAATTCTCTCCTTGACACTTTCCCACTCCCACTCCTCTGTATCTCACCATAATTTATTTTTTATTATCCTTTCTGTTATAATGTTATGCACTTTTTTCTCTTTATTTTTGATGGTATGGGGCCTCTGAATCTTGACGTAGTTTAAGGCCTCAACATGTGTTAATACGGCCCTGAGTGTTGAAGTACTGATAAAAATCTTCTGTTTACCATGCAATTTATTTATTACTTTTTCATCTTTAAAATTATTGTCTTGTTCAGCAGATATTAGAAGGCTAGTAATCCATAATGCTCATCTAAACATGACCTAACTAAATCCTCTTATGTCATAGTGTATTCTTGATCTTCCATAAAACTCACATGAGTTGGGACATGTAGGATTATCTCCTTCAGATGAGCAAATAAAGCAGGGAGTCCTGTGGCACTTAAAGATTAACATATTTATTTATCACATGAGCTTTCAAGGGAGAAAATCACACATCGTCAGGTGCTTTGAAGAAGGAGTAACATACAGAATGGGATGAAATTAAATGCAAGGGAATGTAAGACATGGGATCAGGTCATACAGTAACAGCAGATCAGAGCAGTTGTTAAGATTCAAACACTGAGAAACAGCACATAGAGAAAGATGAAGTCAAATTACCTGTTGTAATGGCAAAAGAAGCCATAGTCATAGTTTAATCCTGCTTTCACAAAATCTAATCTGCACATCAATTCTAATTCACCCATTTCTCTTTGAAGTCTTGAGTCCCATTGACTTTCTTGAGCACAGTCTTTAATGAATCATCCATAGAGTGATTAGAAGGATGGAAGTGCTCAGCAAGTGGTTTTTGCATGTTGTGATTTCTGATGTCAGTTTTGTGCCCATTTATTCTTTTGCGCAGGGATTGTCCTGTTTGTCCAATGTATACAGTGTGGGGCATTTCTGGCACATGACGGCATAAATCCCATTAGTGGATGAGGAGGTGAATGTGCTCCTGATGGAATATCTGGCTTGACTAGGTCCTATGATGGTGTTCTTTGTGCAGACATGTTGGCAATGTGGTTTGTTGCAGAGGTGTGTGCCTGCTTTAATGGTTCTGTTGTTAGGTCTGTAGTTGCTGATGAGTATGTGTTTAAGATTAGGGGGCTGTCTGTAGGTGAGGAGAGGTCTTTCTCCCAAGGCTTGAGAGACTGAGGGATCATCTTTTAGAATAGGCTGTAGGTCCTTAATGATCTGTTGTAGAGGTTTGGCTTGGGGGTTGTATGTGGTGACAAGTGGCGTTCTATTTTCTTTTTTGGGCCTCTCCTGCTGTAGCTGACTTTGTGGTACCCATCTACCTCTGTCAGTCTGTTTTTTTACTTCCCCAGGTGGTTACTGTAGTTTTAAGAATGGTTGATAGAGATCCTCAAGATGTCTGTCTCTGTCTGAGGGATCAGAACAAATATGGCTATATTTTAGGGCTTGACTGTAGACAATAGATCATGTGGTGTGTTTAGGATGGAAGTAGAGGAAAGGTGCTTTGGGATGAGACTTGAGGAAACGGTATTCTAAGTCAGCCATAAAAATGTTGGCATATTGTGAAGCCATGCAGGTATCCATAGCAGTGCTGCTGACTTGAAATCATAAATTATCCTCAAATCTAAAATGGTTGTGGGTGAGTATAAAGTTCAGCCAGTGTTGATGAGGAAATCCCTTAAGTCAACCTAATTGGCCTCCAGGCCCCCTCCCAGAGTTTCTGGCCACCTGGAAGGGTTGACCCAGCACCTGGCATTGTGGATGGAGGCAGTTGAGAGGAGTTTTCAGTGTGGACTCTCTCAGTTGACTTAACAAGGTCAACTTTAATTCGACTTAAAGTCAACCTTGTTAGGTCAACTTAAAGGAGCTTCCAGTGTAAACATACCCAAACAATGTTTCATATTATCAAGACACCCAGTGGTCTTTAGAAGCATATTCATACATTTCAATTGACATAAAAAAAGTTTGTACTGGAAAAATAAGATTTTTTTTTTGCCAGTGTTTTCTAGTGATTAAATCAGAAAAGTGGGAATCAGAACTTCTTTTTGCATGACTGGTTAAAGAAACAGAAATTCATATCTGCAAAAAAAATCAAAATGAATTTTTTTCCTCTTGGTCAAATGACATTTGTATTTTTTATGTTTTGATGAAAGTTGAAACAAGTCAGGTCCTCCCCCCTTTTGTTTCTATTCCATTGTTTTCATCTTGATTTTTGAAAGTTGGTTTCAGATGTCAGTTTTTGAAAGTTTGTTTGTTTTTTGGAAGTTAGAAAAAAAGCACTAGGAATAAAAAAATCAACCTGATACTGACGTACTGAGGTATCTTGGATACAGAACTAGATGTGGGAGGTACTTGTGAGCACATTATGATCATGAGGAAAGCACAATGACCTTTAATGTCTCCTCCCATCCCGACTACAGATCCTGCTGCTTCATACTGTTTCCACAGGGGGGCCTTATCTTCTTTCTGTGCTGTTTTGTCCAGATACAGAATGGAGATTTATCTGCTTTGGTGGAAACTCTTTAACTAACCCACATTATTTTTCTTTCATTATTTTTTATGATTTGTCCTTAGAGCAATGCAGCATTCCAAAATAGTTGCTTTTTAATCTACATGTAGTACAACACTTCTTGTGTTGGGAAGTCATACACAAGGGTGTTGATCAGAGAATGCTTATTAGTTTCTGGCCTCAGTTGTGTGATGTCAGGGAAACATAATGGCAATGTGCCTGGCACATAGCAAAAGTCAATATCCACATATTGCAGTAGATACTGTTGTATTGACTAGATTGTGGTATCAAGGCACAGGTCAGTATTGGGGCAGTGTGAGGTGTGGGTCTACGAACCTTACCTCTTCCATGTTTATCTCAGACTGCCTCTCCAGTGTCTTGAGCCTTGAGTGAACCTAGAAGAAGCAGGGACCACTCACAAGAATTTTGGCACTGCCATTATGCATAGACATCACACAGGGTCACACCTGTAGAAGAGTGTCCTTCAATTTTTACACCTGCACAAGGGCTAGGCACAAATGGCCTGAGATAGGAAACTACATACCTCAAAAGAAATCTGCATTCATTTTCTCCAGTCCAGCAGTCTGAAAGAAAAATGGAAAAGAATAAAAACATTGTTGGAATTCAGTTCAGGGATATCTATTATGTCCTCAGTTCACCTCATTGTATCTAAACCTTGACGTTGAAGAGGTCTCAGAACATTGCAAATGCATGCTGCAATATCTTGGCACCATGGGGAAAATTTAATCCTTTGATACAGAGAGTCAGATTTTCCTGGCTTCACATTTGTTGCTGGCATTTGACGCAGTGGACTCATCTGCTCCAACCACTGAGTAGCAGCCTTAACTCTGAAGTATCTTAGTTTGTCATTTTCAGTCAGGCTTTGAACGTATCATCTTGTAAGATTTTACATTCTGTGTTCTGCTCACTGGTGTTACTGCATATTTGATAACTCTGTCAATTAATTAGTCCGTCTCATGAAAATATTCAGTTTGCTTGTTCAACTCTCACCCCTAATAAGATCAGCTTTTGCTTTTCTGTCATTGTCAGGTTCCAGCTTTCAGCACTATGAACTGAGTAGCAGCTTTTAGCTCTTCATCTGATAGCCTGTGATATAGAAAAACATACAAAGATATGTCATGTCAAAAGTAGTATTTTTCTATCCAGTCCTCGACAAAGGGATTGTGTGCTACACAAATAATAAAAAAACAAGGAGTCCTGTGGCACTTTTAAAGACTAACAAATTTATTTGTCACGTGAGCTTTCATGGGAGAAAATCCCACTTTGTCTTCAAAGCATCTGACGAAGTGAGATGTTCTCCCACGAAAGCTCTTTAAATAAATAAATTTGTTCGTCTTTAAAAGTGCCACAGAACAACGTGTTTGTTTTGCTAAACTAGAACACTGCTACTCCTTTGGAACTTATTCAATAATAATGTTATTTAATCAATAGATGGCGCTAGTTGTGTTTATACTGATACCTTTGTTGTGCTTTAATAAGGGAGTGGCTGAACTGCCAAGTAACTTTAATGTGTAGTTATGGCAGTGTGCCTAGTAGACAGAATAAAAAGAAATTCCTAGCTTCCTTCCTTAACTGTTAAACTGAACAGCATCTGTCACAAATATATGACAAGATGTAAGGTTAAGGTAAATCCTCTTCAATTTCAGATGAAGAATTGCTTTTATTTGATGTGCCAGGCTAAATTCATCCCTTGTATCATTCCACTGAGTTCAAAGGAATGACATGGGGGAAGAATCTGGACAAGATAAATGAATAGATTTAACTATGGAGATTTCTGTTTAAAAATGGGTGTGATGGTACAGAAAATATAAAATCCTTTCTTAGTTTTGGGCAACTCCACTGACTTTGACTTGGCATCAGGCAACGGAATTTGGTTCACAGATTTTTAGCTGTTTACTTTTAAAACTAAGTTTTATTTGGGATAACTTACAACTACACAGCCCAAATTGTCACCAGACTTAACAATATGTGCAAAGTAATGTCATTGAATCAAGCCAGTGGGATTCTGTCACAGTGTTAATTGGATCCATAGTTAATTATTTAAAACATTAAAAATCTAAACCAAAAGTATTTAGATAAAACATGACTCTAAAGTGACAGTCCAATATACATTATATATTATCTTGCTACTCTGTATTTTTAATTGTTATAATTATTTTGTGTTTAAATAACACCTACAGCTCAAGTCATGATTGAGGCTTCATTATATTAAAATCAAGTCAGGATCAAATTTAGGTTCCATTATCTTATGAGTCAAGTCAAGATCTAGGCTCCATCATATTAGGCTCAATCATATTATATAAAAACACATCCCTTCCCTGAAGCATTTACGATCTAAGAAGAAGTAGTATGCAATCCAAACAAAACAGCAAAGATGATGCCACCATTAATGATTGGGGCCATGATCCTTCAAACTATTCTGGAACTTTGGGCAGCTTGAAGGATTAGGGCCAAACTACATATTATATCTGGAATATATTAATATAGTGCATAGAACAACCTCAGCATTCATGTTTCAGAAGAGGACTTGCGTTTTACTGTGAAACCATAAAATGCTATCATCCTTGGCATTTCTGATGTTTTGTTCAAGCATTACACAATCGGTTTTCTCAAGGGGAAGAGGAAATAGTGTGAATTGTCTTTAAAAATGTGTTCTAGTTTATTGAAAGATATTGCTACATATAATTCATATATTCTCTAACAGGCGACACACCTTTTTACAAAATTTATAATCTAAGAATATATATCAAACACTTAGTATTGTCAGAATAATCAGCAGTGGCATTTTGGCTGTAGTCACTGTAAGTAACTCCAGATTTTTTGTTGCCTTTGTGCATTAGCCTTTTGGGACCTGCTTGTTCCTACACTAAAAGTTAAGAATTATTTTTCTTTTAATTGTTTGTTTTCAATACAATATAAAAATGAAGCAGTGTTACTAGGGCTAGGCACAAGGACCACTGTAATGGCATAAATGTGCTATGGTAGGCTAATTTTCTGAAAGCTATTAATGACTTTGTCCTACCCAGCCCTTCTGTATTACACTTTGTAAAACTGATGCTTTTCTTGGAAAATGCATTAATGGAGCTACCAGCCTTCACAGTTCTTTGGCACTTTTGGGGGGAAATTGTGTTAAGAAAGATATTTCCAGCTTTCTTCTGATCTGTAGCATATGAAGGTTCAAGCCCAATAATTTTTGAATTGTAGTGATCTATGGGAGGTAGTGTAGAATTTTGCTCCCATTGACAGGCGATCTCTGCATTTTACAGGTCCTTATCAGTGTTATGTGTTGTCTTCTTTTTAGAAGCACATCCAGAAATGCCATTTTTGTTAATTTTATATTTAGGACCATGCAGTGTTATTTCTTCCCCGTTAATTTCATTAGAGTCTTGAACAGCAATTAATACTTAATGAAAACTCTGTTTTTAGATGTTATCCCTACAGTAGTGGACTGTGCTTCCTAGCTTACCATAGGTGTTATTCATCAGGAAGTGGTTTCCATTTGTTTGTTCAAGTCAGGGGTCCTGAGTGTATGCTTGCAATGTCATTCCAAGGGTGCACTACAGAGCAGTGTTTCCAAACCTTTTTGGCTTGGGGACCATAAATGTAATTTTTACAACCACCATTCTCCACTAGCAGATTCCCAACCCAGCTCCCACTCACAGTCAGAGGGAAGAAGTTCAGTGAGGAGAATCTCCTGTCCCCATAGCTGAAAAGAGAAACCATACACTTCACCTGGGTCTCAAGGCAGTTGCTCCCTTTTGCATCCAGAAGGATGGGAGATAAGAGTTCCCCTCGTTCTGGCCCCAGCGGGGAACCCAGAGCCTATGGATCCAGAGGGAGTAGCTTTGCAGTGTTCCCTGCTAAAGACAGTGGCTGGGGATTGTTGATCTTGTCCTCTTGGCTACAGCAAGGAGCCTGCACCTGGCAGCGTACTCTGCCTATGTATCAAGGCAGTGGCTCCCTTCTGCACCCAGTGGTTGGGGAACATAGGACCACTCTGAAATGCCCATAGGCCACAGGTTGGGAGAAACTATAATAGCCCCATTTGCAATGAGTCTCTGTTTCAGCTGGCAAATTTCTGAATGTTCGCTAAAACTCTGTCTCACTCACAGAAAACAGATTAATTCCCGCTGGGAGGCTAATCTGAAGGGGGAAGAAGTCCAAGATAGTTGGCTGTATTTTAAAGAAACCCTACTAAGAGCACAGGAAGATACCATTCTGATGTGCAGAAAGAATAGCAAATATGGAAGGTGCCCAGTGTGGCTTAGCAGAGAACTCCGTGGTGAGCTGAAAAACAAAAGGGAAGCTTACAAGAAGTGGAAGTTTGGGCAGATAGGTAGGGCGTAGTATAAAGATATTGCTCAGGCCTGCAGGGATAAAATCAGCAAGGCCAAAGGGCAGTTGGAGTTGCAGCTAGCAAGGGATGTGAAGGATAACAGGAAGAGGTTGTACAAGCATGTAAGTAAAAGGAGAGAAGCAGGAATCATAGAGGTCCCTTACTGAATGAGGCAGGTATCCTCATGGTGGATGATGAGAAAAAGGCTGAAGTACTCAATGTTTTTTTTTACCTCGCTCTTCACAGGCAGGTTCAGCCCCCTGGCTACAGGCCTGTACAACAGAATGGGAAGAAGAAGGGTGGCCCTCAATGACAGACTACTTATAGAAATTGGACATGCAACACTTTACAGGGCTCGATGAACTGTATCCAACAGTGCTGAGGGAGTTGGCTGATGTGACTGCAGAGCCACCGACCACTGTCTTTGAAAACTCATGATTGATCGGGGAGGTCTAGATGATTAGAAAAAGGCAAATATAATGTCTATCTTTAAGAAATGGAAAAAGAAGGATCTTGGGAACTACAGGTCAATCAGTCTCACCTCAGTCCCCAGAAAAATCATGGAGCATGTCCTCAAAGAATCCATTCTTGGAGGAAACTAGAGGGATCAGGAACAATCAGCATGGATTTACCAAGGGCAAATCATGCCTGACCAACCTGACTGCCTTCTATGATGAGATGACTGGCTTTGTGGATGTCAGAATAGCCACTGGAATGATGTATCTTGATTTTAGCAAAGCTTTTGATATGTTTTCCCACATTGTTCATGTCAGCAAGTTAAGGAAGTATGGGTTGAATGAATGCTCTGTAAGGTAGATAGAAAGCTGGCTAGATCTTTGGGCTCAGCAGTTAGGGATCAACAAGGGCATCACTGTGGTGGGGCCAGCAGGACACAGGCCATGGATTTCTGGCCAGCAGCACAGCTGGAAGGGGTCCAATCTGGCTCTGGGCCACTTCTGGCAAGTGGCAGCCCCTTGGAGATGTCTCCTGCTGTTTGTGAGGAGCCATGAGTACTGTCTTCCTCTTTGAGCCTTTTGCTGGAGGCTTGGAGCCAGAGATGGTCCATGCTGTTTTTTACAAGTGGCAGGAGCAGTCTCCAAGCAGCAGCCACTTGAAGATGGCTTCTTCTGCTTTATACAAGCGGCAGAGACTGTCCCAGGCTCCAAGCCTCTTGCAAGAGGCTCAAAGAGAGAGACAGTCCCTGTGGCTCCTCACAAATGGCAGGAACTGTCTCAGAGCAGCTGCCACTTGGAGATTGCTCCTGCCACTTCTAAAAAGAGGCGTAGACCATCTCTGGCTCTGAGCTTCTTGCAGGATGCTCAAAGCTGGATTGGGCTCCTGCAGCTGCCAGCAAGTGGCAGTGGCAGCGGCCGGATCGGGTCCCAGTGCATGATCAGGGCCACGTGGAGAGGATGGGAGGGGAGGGGAGGGGTGAGTCCCAACCCCCTCCAGTAATGCCCCTGGGGATCAATGGCTCATTGTCTAGTTGGCAAGCAGTAGCAAGCAGAGTGCCCCAGTGGTCAGTTGTGGAACTAGCTTTGTTCAACATCTTCATTAATGATCTAGATGATGGGATAGATTGCACACTCAGTAAGTTTGCAGATGACACCAAGCTGGGGGGAATGGTAGATACACTGAAGGATAGGATTCAGGGAGACCTAGACAAATTTGAGCATTGGGCCAAACAAGATCTCATGAGGTTCAACAAGGACAAGTGCAAATTCCTTCACTTAGGATAGAAAAATCTCATGTACTGCTACAGGCAAATGGCCAAGTAGCAGCTCTGTAGAAAGCGACCTGGGAGTTATGGTGGACAGCAAGTTGAATATAAGTGAACAGTGTGCCCTTGTTGCCACAATGGCCAATGGCATATTGGGCTGCATCTGTAGGAGCGTTGCCAGCAGGTGGAGGAATGTGATCGTTCCCCTCTATTCAGTTTTAGGCTCCCCACTACAAAAAAGATGTGGACAAATTACAAAGGCTATGTCTACATCTGAAAGGTTAGTTCAGACTTGCTTAGTCCAAACTAAGTAGCGCCCGGTTAGTTTGAACTAACCGTGGCTTTTTAGTTCAAACTAAAGAAGTGCAGCTAGTTCAAACTAAAAGTCAGTTTGAACTAAAAAATGCAGTTAGTTTGAACTAAATGCTTAGTTCAAATTTATTCAGTTTGAACTAGCATGGCTACATCATGCTAGTTCGAACTAAGTTCCAGCTAAGTCCCAAGTTCTAACTAACCATTTGAACTAACTAGTTCAAACTAAGCTTTTGCTTAGTTCGAACTAAAACATTTTTTAGTTCGAACTAGGCAAAGCCTAGTGTAGACAGGGACCAAATTAGTCCAGATTAAGCCTCCTTAATCAGGACAAATTTGCTAGTGAGGACATAGACAAAAAGTCCAGTGGAGGGCAACAAAAATTATTAGAGGGTTGGGGCACATGACTTACCAGGAGAGACTGAAGGAACCAGGCTTATTTACTCTGCCGAAGAGAAGACTGAAGGAGGATTTGATAGTAACCTTCAGCTACTTGAAGGGGTGCTCCAAAGAGGAGGGAGCCAGGCTGTTCTCAGTGGTAGCAAGAGACAGAACAAGAAGCAATGGTTTCAAGTTGCAGCTGGGGAGGTCTAGGTTGGATATTAGGAAAATCTTTCTCGCTAGGAGCGTAGTGAAGCACTAGGATGGGATACCTGGGGAGGTGGTGGAATCTTTATCTTTGGAACCTCTTAAGGCCCAGTTTCAAAGGGGGCAGTCTAGTTCAGCAATAAAAATAAGGAGTCCTATGGCACTTAACGACTAACAGATTTATTTATCGCATGAGCTTTCGTGGGAGAAAATCCCACTACATGAGACATTAGGCAAAACACTGGCTGGGATGATTTGGTGGGAGTAGTCCTGCTTTTAGCAGGGGATTGGACTACATCAGTGGTATTCAAACCTTTTTCCTTGGGACCGAGCTGAGAAAAATCATTTATGCCTGTGACCCACAATTATGTCTACAAGCAATGCATTTCAGTCTTTTGGCAGTGGCAGCAGGGAATGCTGTGACCCACTATCTGAGGGTCTGTGACCCTGTACTGCATCCCGACCCTAAGTTTGAAAACCACTGGACTAGGTGATCTCGTAAGGTCCCTTCCAGTCCTAATATTCTATGATTCTGTGAGTAAATTCTGAATAACTTCCTGTCCAAATAAATATTCCAAAGGAAATTAGAAATTTATATTCTTTCCTTACCACACAACCAGCAAAAAATATCATAAAGATGGAGACAGAGTATTAATATTGTAATTACTAGAGAAGAAGATCTGTAAGTCAGGATTCCTGGTTTTATTTCCATCCCTGCTACTGATTTGCTGTGTGACCTTGGGCAGGTCATTTAACCACTCTGTTTGCCAGCAATACATCAGTGGTTGTAATCATATGTAGTTAACTCAAAGGGGATTTCTGAGACTTAAACAATGGAGTTCATGGCAAGTAAAAGAAGCAAGGAGTCCTGTGGCACTTAAAGACTAACAAATTTATTTATTGCATGAGATTTGGTGGAAGAAGTGGGATTTTCTCCCACAAAATCTCATGCAATAAATACATTTGTTAGTCTTTAAGTGCCACAGGACTCCTTGCTTCATTTGCTGTTCATGTCAAGTGTTTGTGGATCCTTGGATGAACGGCCCTATGTACACATCATCATTATTCTTATTGGAAAAATTTAGTGATTATGATAAATATTAGAAAAGCCACTATATACACATATATAGTTTATAAGTATTTGTTTTTCTTTAATCTAATGGAGAGTTAAAACTAAGTTTCTGAAAGTATCTAATGTTGCAATCAGCATTCAAAGTTTAAATGCTAGTGAGCTGGATGGAATGATGGATTCTTGACTCTGAAACTAGAAATTTTCATCTTAATGGGATTCTTTCATGTTAGCAGAGAATGAGCTAGTTAGGAATAAATCTTCAGTTAAATCTTATCCAGATTCACTTTAAGGTTCATTCTTATGATCAAGGTGTTGAAATCCATCACATTTTCATTTGGTGTGCAGATGTGGCTGGAACAAGTCTCGCTTGTGCTTCAGAGTATCTATAATAAATTAATCTCACTCACTCACTCTTTGAGGGATTAAAGCTGTGAGTTTTAACTATTAGCTCTTATGTTAAAGAAGCACTTGAGATCAGTATTCTGAAGAGGTTTGTTTTTTTTTTAAATCCAGAACAATTTGAAATGGCATCAGTTTATACAATAGCTCATGGACATTTAGTAGCATTATAAGTTTGTAGATACACTTTAAACCATGAATGAGCATTAATTTCTGAAACAGAGGATGTAAATAAGAATTGCTCCCTTGATGTCAGTGGAATTATGCCTTTTTACACCAGCTCAGGAATCTGGGTAATTGTTTCTCAATCACATCCTGTGAAGTTTTACATTATCAAGGTGATCACCTTTGAAAAACAGCAAGAGAGCTGGAATAAACAGTTCCTTGCCAAATTTTCAGAGGGCGTCCAACTTACTGAAACAACACATTGCATATGTTCTCCTCTTTAGATAAATAAATTTTCTTTCTCATAGGAAAACTTGGTTTACTAGGGAGTTATAGTAGTGGCTTCCTGTTTAAGGATATAATATAGCAAATCCATGTGAAAACCAAGTGGACTGACACTCTACAGGGTATGTACTTTCTCCTACCCTCTTTTGGTGGCCAGGGGTAAGAAGGGCCAGAGTTGTTTTATGTGTGTAAGCTATATACCAGGCGTGGCCAAACTGTGGCTCGGGAGGCACATGTGGCTCATGAATGAAAAAATGTGGCTCCTGGAAGAATGTAAGCAAATCAGTTTAGGAAAGCAGCCCCAGCCTAGGAGTTCAGGAGGGGTTCGGGATAGTGGGGAGAAGCGCAGCATGATTGGGGATGGTGGGGAGAAGTGTGGCATGGTTGGGATTTTAAAAAACTCACCACTAGCCTAGAGCCTTCTATATCGAGCAGCAGCTAAGTTTTTACTGTACAGGCGTAATTTTCATGGTAACCTTAAGTAATTAGTAGAATCTGACATTAGTAGAATCGATATTTGCCCTCTTTTTATGATAAAATTAAAGTGCGCAATGAATTTTAAACTTACTAGTTTTGGAATAGGTAAAAGCATATGGCTGTATGCCTCAGTGCGGCTCTTGAAGGTTTAATAATCAACTTGTGTGGCTCTTAAGTTCCGTAAGTTTGACCACCCTTGCATATACCCAGAATTACAGATGGATAAACATACAAAAGGAAAGAAGTGCTCATCCACTCAGCTAATAATGGACAGGGGGAACTATGGTTAAAAATAGAACTTTATTACATAAGCACTCTACCCAGAATTCCTCCAGGGATACTCTGGGAAACATCACAACCGAACACAAAATCAGAATTGGGTGGGTAGTGAACCTGACTTGAGAGAAGAAATTTCCTATATTATGGAAAAGTCTGTTTCATCACTTATTGGTGAATAATGGGTGTCAGTGGCAAGGAGGACAGTCTGAAAGTAGCTTTATTTCTGAAAACAGTGGGTTACTGGTGTAACTGTCCTTCTTCGAGATGGGCTGCTCACATACATTCAGTTATAGGTGTCCACATGCTGCAGCAAATGGTAATCCAGAAAGTTTTTTAGCCCTAGCCTGTCAGGTCAGGGTCAGTGGCCAACGCTCCCTCCGTGCCATGACCATGGCTATATATGCGATCCTGACCCTGACCCTCCGAGTCAGGGAGGGATCTGAATGCATGTGAGCAGCCCATCTTGAAGAAGGATGGTCACACTGGTAACCCACCATCCTTCTTTGAGCGCTGCTCATATCATTCCAGTTACAGGTGACTGCTAGCCATACCCAGGAATGGTGGGCGGAGTTACAGCTTATCCACATTGAGTACGGCTCTGCCCAACTGGGCATCCTCTCTTGCCTGTTAGACAATAGCATAGTACGTTGTGAAAATATGCACCGACAACCACATGGCTGCCCTGCAGATATCCTGGATCGGGACCTGTGCCCAGAAGGCCACAGAAGAAGCCTGGGCTCTGGTAGAGTGGGCCTGCACCCTCCCCAGGAGGAGTGTACCCAAGTTATTGTAGCAGTCTTTATTTAAGACAGTTCACTATCTGTTTGGAAACCAACTGTGTTGTCACTGGTTGTCCTCTTATCCTCTCTGTGATTACAACAAAGAGTTGAGAGGACTTGCGGAACGGGTGCATGCACTCAATATACATCAGAAGTGCTCATCTGACATCCAGTGTGTGCCACTTTCTTTGGTTTTCTGTGACCTGAGAGTCTGGGAAAAACACCAGGAGGCAAATGCCCTGGTTCAGGTGGAGCAGTAAGACTACTTTTGGGAGAAATGTGAGGTGTGGACATAACAGAACCTTGTCTACAAATAATCTTGTATATTGTGGTTCTGAGGAGAGGGATCTTAGCTCTGAGACCTGCCTTGCTGAAGTTATTGCTACCAGAAAGGCTACCTTTCACAACAGGACTAGGAAAGTGCATGAGTCCACAGGCTCATATGGGGGCTCTGTCAGGAACCGTGTGGTGGTTGAGTGGAAGAACCCTTCCATCTTGTTATGAAGGGCTGAGATCGTCAGTAGGTGGACTCCTAAAGAGGAAATCAATAAGTCCTTATCTTTAAGGGTTAGCAGATAGTCCAGAATTGAGTGGGTGGGGGCTGACTCTGGTACTACCCCTCTAAACCTGACCCAAAGGGAAAACCATCTCCACTTAGCCAAGTAGGTTACCCTAGTAGAGGGTCTCCTGCTGTCCACCAGTATTTCCCTAACTGTATCAGAGCAGAGGCTCTTAGAGTCATTTAACCATGCAGCTGCCATGTGGTTAGGTGAAGCAATCTCAGGTTTGGGTGCCATAGCATGCCCGAGTTCTGCGTCAATAAGTACCCCCTGAGCGGAAGACAAATCAGGGTATCTATTGACAAATCCCACAGAATCAAGAACCAGTGTTGTCCGTGCCAGTCTGGAGCTATCAGGATCATGTCTGCTCCATCCCTCTTTATCTTCAGAACTACCCTGTAAATCAGAGGAATTGGGGCGCTCCCCCCCCATGAGATTAGGAAGGTATCTGCGATTGAGCCCTTCTCTCAACCCTTGAATGAACAGAAGAGTTGACGCTTCTGGTTCTGGAGAGTAGCGAACAGGTCTATTTGAGGTGGGACCCACTGGTTGACTATGTGGGACATCACTTTTTTGTGCAGCAACCATTCATGGTGTGATAGAAAAGTTCTGCTCGGCAAGTCTGCTGTGCCATTTTCTAGCCTTGGCGTGTGTGCTGCTATTGGGGTGAATTCATGAGTCAGAGCGAGTTCCCACAGGTTGGTGACTTACACAGAGAGCTGGTGAGCACACCCCTCCCTGCTGGTTCATGTAGAACATGGCCTCTGTGTTGTCTGTTAGAACCTGAACCGTTTTCCCCTTCACCAGGTCCATAAAAATGGTGCAAACTAGATGAATGGCTCTGAGTTCTTTCACCTTTATGTGAAGGGACCTGTCCCTGGGAGCCCACATTCCCTGGGTTGAGAAACCCCCTGTGATATGTGCCCCCATCCCACATCCGAGGCATCTGTTATCAGAGTCACTGTGGGGGTTGAGGTCTCTAACAGGACCCCACTCCTGGCAAAGAGAAGGTCTTGCCATATTTCAAGGGTTTCTAGGACCTTGCATGGGACTGACAGTATCTTCTTCAAGGGGTGTTTCTGGGGATGGAAGACCCGAGGCTAGCCAGAGCTGGAACGGTCTAATTCTCAGCCGGGCCATTCTGATGACCGAGGTTGAGGCTGCCATATGGCCCAAAAGCTTCAGGCACCATTTGGCTGTGGTGACCGGAGCCCTCTGGAGTTCTGAAATGATGGAACACATCAACTGAAACCTTGAAAGGGGTAGAGAAGCTCTGCCCTTTCTGGAGTCCAGTAGGACCCCAATAAATTCTATCATGCCGGTTGAGACTGGTTTTGACTTTTCTTGATTTATGCAAAGCCCCAAGCAGCTGCACAGCCTTTTTACCAAGGTGACGCTGTGATGAACCTAGTGCTTGGATTTTCCTTTTATCAGCCAATCGTTGAGGTATGGGTAGATCTTTACCCCTTGCACCCTTAAATATGCTACCACTGCCACCATACATTTTGTGACTACTCTGGGAGGTAAGGTGAGCCTGAATGGGAGGGATATGAACTGAAAGTTTTCCCTTCCCACAACAAATCTGAGGAGCCTTCTGTGTTTTGGCTATATCACAATATGAAAATAAGCATCCCTTAAGTTGAGGGCTACAAACCAATACCATGGATTTAGGAAAAGGATGATTTGTGAGAGAGAGACAAATGCGGAATTTTATTCTTCTTAGATGTTTGTTCAGAGAACTGAGGTCCTGGATGGGTCTCAGGTCACCGTTTGGTTTTGGAACTAGGAAATATCTGGAATAGAACCCCTTTCCCCGCTGACCTTTTGGGACCCTTTCTATGGCCCCTGTACGGGGTAGTTTTTCAAATTCTCATTGTAGCAGAAGATCTAACTCTGGGTTCCTGAGATGTGGATGAGGTGGCAGGCTCTTGTCTCGGGGTATGGTTTTGAATAGGATTGAGTAATGTTTGGATACAAGATCCACTATCCAACAGTCGGTGGTGAGTCTGGCCCATTGAGGTAGAAAGTGGACCAGTTGCGCACTGAATAGCATGGGCTGAGTGGAACAACAGGGGTTCTTTGGCTGGTTGTCAAAAACACAGTTTCTGACCAGCTAAGTGGGAGCTACTGTTCCCTTGGAAGGAAGTTTGGGCTGCGGCTTGGGATTTTGAGCCCTTATCCATGCAGTTCCTTTCCTTCTCCAGGGCCCCATAGGGGAACTGCAACTCTTGCTAGGGCCTCTGACGAGGCCCCTGAGTATAGCTCTGTTGCTGAAACTGCTGAGATTGTTGTTGGGGCAACTGGGGTCTGAAGGGGTACCTAGTTTCTAGTGGCACATACATGCCTAGGGACTTTAGGGTGGCTCTAGAATCCTTTATCCCATGCAGCTCAGAGGCCATAGATTCAGCAAACAGAGTGGGACCCTCGAAAGGAAGGCCTTGAATGGTCAGTAGCATCTGTTGAGACAAGCTGGATCCCTGTAACCAGGCTGCTCGGCACATAGACACTGCAGAAGCCACATTCTGGGAAACAGTGTCAGATGCATCCCACGATGCCATCAGCATCTTGTGGGCAACAAGAACCCCTCCCTCAACCGATGTCTCGAAATCTCTGATGTGTTCCCTGGGAATCACATCCCAAAATCTTTCTAGCACCCCCAAGATGTTGAAAGCATATCTTCCCATAAGGCCATGACGGTTTGCCATGCAGAGCTGGAGGGCTGAGGTGGAGTTGAGCTAGGCTGGCCCTGCCTCTCCCTGCGATTGACTGCATCTACTACCAAGGGACCCTGGGGTAGGGTGGTTGAAAAGGAAGAAGAATTTATCTGCAGGGACATGGTATCTCTGGTCTGCAACCTTGGACACTGGAAGAATAGAGGAGGGGTTTTTGACACTGCACCTTTGCAATGAAGTATACCCCCTCATGGAAGGGGACTGAGATCTTAGCAGGTGGGTCTGCATCCCCCAGTTCACAGAGGGGGTTGGACTGCTCCTGGACAATCCCCAGGTCTAGGTTCAAATTTGCTGCCATGTGCGTAAGCAGGTCCTGTTGGGCATGACGGTCATCCCTATATGCCAGGGGCCTTTGGTAGGTAGTTTTGTCCGGAGATCAAGAAGAAGGAATTTGTGATCTATGGTGCCATGCGGTGCCGGAGTCGAGTTCGTCATCCGAGTTATCTGAAGAGCCAGGGGTCTGAGAAGATGATGGTGTCGAGGGTCACGATGATGCAGGTTTGTCCTCAGAGTGGTAGTTGAGCCAATTGCTAGACCATTCCTGGAAGGATTGTGGGATGGAATCATGGCAAGCTCTGGTGCTACCATTTATTTTCTGAGAGTCACCCTTACTTTGAGAGCCACTCTGGGGTCTACTCTGCATCCCCCTGGTGCCGATTGGGTCAGTGGAGGGGGTGGTCTTGTCGCCAATCATTCTTTGGCACCAAGGGGTGAGGTGCTTCGGTAGCAAGGAGTCAGGGAGCATTTCCAGTGCCGCTTTCCTGCAGGTTTTTCTCTAGTAGGAGCTGGTACTGGGGAAGATGGGGATCTGTGGCGCCATGGCTGATCATCGGACTTCACTGAGGAAGTGGAAGATGATCTTGCTCTTTGTGAGCCCTGCGAGCATGGCACTGACAGTTCATGTGCCGACATGGGAGGCAGGAGATCACCATTTGTTGAAACCCCCTCAGGCCCCAAGGCAGCGATGCTTTCCTCCGGTACCGGTAAAGCTATGGATCGTGCAGGGACTGGTGTTGCCCCTACCATAGAGGACCATTCTTTTGCTGAGAAGGCCGGTTTACCTCTGGACTCACCACTCTGTGCAGTTCTGGGGGTGTCAGTTCTGATAAAATTCTTGCTGCCGCAAATGCTTCTGATGTCAAGGGGATGGGTACCAGTTCCCCTCCCCGAGGTGGAGTGGTTGGTGCTGAGACAGTGCCGAATCAGAGGCTAATCGCAGATTAGTCAGAGAATGGCACCGGGTCTTCTCTGGTGCCAATCTGGCACACGGTACCAGTGAGTCCTTAGGCTTGGCAGGTACACCCAGAGCTGGTAGCGCCGCCCAATCCTGGATAAGATTGCGGAGTCTCTGCTTCCTGTCTCTGTGAGTTCTTCTCTTGAAGGACTTGCATATGGGCTGTTTGTCCACCAGGTGCAACTCACCCAGATAGGAGAGGAATTTGTCATGGGGGTCATCAATTGGGAACACCTTGCAGCAAACCACGCAGGTTTAAATCCCAGCATACTTAGTCTTGCAAACATAACAAAACTAATTAATGAGACAGGCACTTGCTTAATTGCAAGAACGGGCTGTTCCAGTACCATCGCTGAGGGCGGAAAGAAGGAACTGGGGGGGTGGGGTTAAGGTGAGGGTCACATATATAGCCGCAGTCACGGAGTGGAGGAGGCGTTGGCCACTGACCCTGACTTGACAGGCTAGGGCTAAAAGACCTTCTGGATTACTGTGCACTGCTGCATGTAGACACCTGTAACTGAATGATGTGAGCAGCGCTTGAAGAAGAAGAGCTGGTTCTCATGCACTCAGTGTGCTTAATGGTTTTCAGTTAAATAAGGCAGTGAAGACTAAGAAAATGTATTTAAAAAATTGAGGACTCCAGCTGAAAATGAAACGTATGACAGAGATGTTTTAACCTGAGGGTACAAAAAGAAAATAAAATTACAGTCACTAATAAGAGACCAGAATGTGATTTGGATCCAAAGCAAAAAACTCAGGGAGACACCACTGGTAGACACAGAATTAACCCCTGACCAGGTCATTAGAATTTACCAAGCAAACTAGGTGACCCTGTCCAAATGAAGCTTGTGGATGGTGGGCAGTGCTCTGATATTTTGAGCACAATTGAAATTTAAAATGCCACAAGAAAAGAGAAAGAAAAGAATGTGCAACTCAAAGCTGGCGTCCAGCATAAACTGCACATTATATTACATATGGTATGACAGCCAGCACAAGCCAAGCCAAGCCTAGCATATCAGAAAAGAAACAATAATTGCAATGGATTACATTACGCTGCAAGTTCCAAAGGGGCATCTGTGTTAGTCTCATTCACCAAAAGAAACAAGGAGTCCTGTGGCATTTTTAAAGACTAAAAAATTTATTTATCATTAGCTTTTGTTGGAGAAAATCCCACTTTGTCAGACACTCCACCTTTAAACTACTACTCAAACATGTCCAATGCACATGGGAAGCAAATCTTAATAAAGCATTTGAAAAACTGAAGGAATTAATTAGAGAGAGACTCCAGTCCTGGGGTATCATGACAGTAAGTGAAAAAATAAGTTACCCATAGATAATTCCAAGCAGAGTATAGGTGAAGTCCTCTTATAATGGTGTGATCAAAACTGGGGTCTATACGTAATTTTTTGTTTCATGTCATGGATGCTAACAAAAACTGTCTCAAGATTCTCAAATAGAGAAGAAGGTTTTGGCCTCATTCCATGGGCATAAAACATTTCAGGTCTTTATTTATGGGATGCCAGTGTTAGCTGAAGCTGGTCATAAATCACTTATTCCCACTGCCAAAAGGGGCCTAGCAAACACCCCCACAAATACAGATTATTTTTCAGCTACAGATGTGTATGACAACTGGAGAATAAACCTGGGAGAAATCTAATGGTTGCACACACTTTCTTGGTCATTTGACAAAAGTGCAATACAGCAATGTCCCAAACCAAACATTGTTTGTGTCAGCCTGATTAATCAAACCAACTAAACCAACCAGCCATCCACCTGGCCTGATTACAGATGAAACATGGATGGTAATTGCCAGCGCTACTCCTCAGGATGAAGCCCTGCAGAAAATGATCAAGGCAATTAGTCTAGCATGTATGGAACAATCTATTCACAGCTCCTATGATCTACTTGAAGGGGGAGCTTTTAGTCCTAGAGAGGATTTTGCTGAAAACTCTTAATCTATCCTTTGTAATTTTTTTCTATAACTCCTAAAGATCGCTTAGGCTATGTCTACACTTAGAGGCTCAATTCAAATTACTGAATTTGAACTAGTCAGTTTGAACTAATAGGGTATGTCCACATCTCTTTTATTTCGAAATAACGCTGGTTATTTCGAAATAAAAAAGATTAGGTCCACACGACGTTTTCTTATTTCAAAATGACAGGTTCTGTCATTTCGAAATAAGAACCATCATTTCGAAACAGCTTAAACCCCATTCATTTCGAAATGGCTGTTATTTCAAAATGGTTATTTCGAAATAAGGCCGTTTAGAGATGTTTCGAAACAACATGTCCAAATGGTCTTATTTCGAAATAACCATTTCGAAATAACAGCTGTTTCGATAGCAGGCTTTCCCTTAATTCGAATTAATTTATTTCAAAATAACAATGTGTGTGTGGACATAGCCATATTTATTAGTTTGAATTCAGTCCATTCAAATTGACATGGCCACACAAGAAACTCCAATTCGAATTAGCATGTCCATGAAGTGGACTTGCTAATTCGAATTGGAGGAGGGGCACCATGGGAGGTGTGGCAACATGGTCCCCTAGAAGGGCCATGCCACCACCCAATCCCCCGCCAGGCTCCAGCCCTCTGAGCCCAGCACAGGGAAAAGCATCCCTTGCCCAGTTCTAGCTGTCTCGTGGCTACAGCTGGGCAGGAGATGTTTTTCGCCATGCCAGGCTCAGAAGGCAGGAGCCTGGAAGGGGATGTTTTCCCCTCCCAGGGCTCCCTGGGGCCAGGGCACCCGTGCCCCCCCCACAGCACAGTGGGGAATAGGAGAAGAGATTTCCCCACCCTACGCTATCAGTGTGGCTGGGGGAATCCCTTCTCCCCACCCTGGCTGTGCTGTCAGCGCCAGGCTGGGCATATCCTTACCTTTCCCGTGCTGTCAGCTCAGGCTGGGGGATCCCTTGGCCCTGTGCTGACAACACAGTGGGGGCAGGGGAAAAGGGATCCCAGTGCATAGGAGGCCCTGCTGCAGGGAAGGCAGCCACACATGCGGCTCGTGCCCAGCTGGCTGCATGTGGGGAAGGCAGCTCCAAGCATGGCTGCATCCCTGCTGGATGCATGCAGGGGTGCCTTCCTCATGTGGCCAACTGGGCATGAGCCGGGCACACGGGTGCCTTCCCTGGACGTGGCCAGCTAGGGAGAAACCACACATGGTGATGCCTTCCCAGTGCGCAACCAGCCAGGGAGAAGCTGTGCACGGGGGTGCCTTCCCCATGCATGGCCTGCTGGGCTGGAGCGGGGGCTTGGGTCCCTGTCCCCAGTCAGGGGATAGGAATCCATTTGCCCCCCGCCTCCAGCCAGATCTGACTAGAGGGGGTGGAGGCACCTTTGGACCTGCTGGCCACCGGTGCTGGAGGGCTGGTCTTCGTCCCAGGGTGCATGGCACCTTGGGAGGAAGGTCAACCCTTGTCAGTTCAAACTCAGTGAGTTTGAACTGACATGGCCAAACTGGGTCAATTCAAACTGCTGGGTTCCAATTGACCCGGACTTCAAAGTCAAACAAGGTCTGACCAATTCAAAGTCAGCTTTCATCAAGGAGTTCCTCAGTTCAAATTGAAGAAAAGGAGTGTGGCCATGCACTTAATTGAATTTGAATTGATTGTCATCAATTTGAATTCAAGTTTAAGTGTAGACATACCATTAGGGAATGAAAAATCTAAGTGAAGGCCTCAAACAGTGACATACGGCAACTGCCAAGACTTGTATATGCAAGTAATACAGGCCAAATTAAACCCAGAAGCCCAAGTTGCAGCCACAGAAAAACTGTCTCTCTGGAGCAACAGCAGGATAGATTTGTTTATATTGACTAAAAAACTATTTGCTTATCCTATGGCATTATTCTTATATTCCTGAGATTTGCTTTATTGGAAGATATGACAGCCAAACACATGATTATGGAGCTCATATCTGCTTTTTTGCTATACATGGCATATGTGACATAGGAATGCCTGAAAATGGTCTGAAATAGTGGGCAGGAGTTTAAGTAGTTTGCTGTGAAGTTTCGGTTTAGTCATATACCTTCTAATTTCTATTATCCCTAATCCAATGGATTGATGGGAAATGGTGTTAAAATAATAAAGCAGCTCCTGAAAAAGGATGCAGATTCAGACTCTGATCCACATGTAGTACTGTTAAATTACAGGAAGGCAACAACAAAACAGTTTGTCACTTGCAGGCATTTGTTGAACAAAACAGAGAATTCTCATAATAAATTAGAGGATCTGTGGATTTATAGAAGTAAAAGGAAATAGATAAAGCTTAAAAAAAAACATATGAGTTGGAGTCCTGGAAGCTACCACTTAACTGACATAATACAGAGAATGTTTATGATGGAAATCAGTGCTCACAAACAAGAATGCAACCTCATGAGGTTGCCCCATGGTCATATGAAGTTTTAACACAGCCAACTTCCCCAAAAAGTGCATTACAGAGAAGCTGCTGAGGACAGCAGAACAGCTGAGCAAACCCTGGTGAGACCTCTCCTACCTTGTCCTTAAACAAAGCTGAAAATACTGCAGCAGGTCCAGGTGTAGGAGCCTCCAGACAGGATTGCACAACACTTCCAAAGGAACTGGAGACAGATCTGTTCATGTACACCTCAAGAAGGGATCTGGGACTAAAGTATCCCCTGCCTCCAAGCTGTGAGTAGGGTTTAGCATATGGGGAAGTGACATGGGAATGGTACACCTTCAGTCTGGTAGGTGGGAAACAGAGTTAACACATTGCTGCTAAATTTACATGGTGGAGTATTTTACTTACTGTTCATGTAGCTCTATAGTTCTTGAGTTTTCCTGTGTTGGTGCTGTGTTCGTTTCCTCACTAATAAAATTTTTCTTGATTCTATTATAATTGATTGTGATCATAGTCCCCTGCTTCTTTCAATCTTCTGGAAAAAAAACTTTTTTGCTGGATATGTTTCATTTTGATTCTTAGAACAGAAGAAATTTTTTGTGTGGAAACTGAGTTATTTATGAATTATAAAATGACAAACTGATAGCTTTCAGTAAACAAAGCATTGAAATCCTATTTTAGAAAATATTTTTATAAGAAAATATTGTAGAATAATAAAATTAAATAAAGTTTCATGGAAAAAATGAAAAATTGATCTGTTTTGAATATGTTGAACTGAAACAATTTTTACATTTCAAGGTTTCCATTTTCCCCCATGAAAACAGTTTATATCTTTTTACCAGATCTCTTCTAGGATTGGTAAGGTCGATCCTCCTTTTAAACATAATACAATGTTTGTGTTGCAGGTGGTAGTGCTGAGTAGATAATGCAGCTCTAGAATAGTGGTCTACAAGCACCTTCTGTTACTAATGGGATGCTTCAGAAGATGTTATGTTCCTTCTGCTCTGTGGCAGGGTCATACTGTACTGTTGGTGGTTACGTTAGCTAAACAAGGCAGCCTTGCTCAGGGTTTGAAAATAGCTCTAAGTTGAAAAGTGCTATAAAAGATATTTAAAGCATCAAAAGAGAGTATAGACCTAATGAATATTTCAAGTGATTTTTAGAGAAAAAAATATAAGGAAAGGTGTAAAAAATGTCCTGGAATGGTGTCATACAAATGGTGTGTTTACAGTCCTCTTGGAAATTCTTGCACATTACTTGTAGCTCAGTATCTCTGCTAGTTTACCCATCTTCAATGCGTCTGACGAAGTGGTATTTTCTTCCATGAAAGCTCATGCAATAAATAAATTTGTTAGTCTTTAAGTGCCGCAGGACTCCTCGTTTGTTTTTATGGACTTGTGGTGATTGTTGAAAACTGTGCCACCATAAGCAGTCATTAAAGCAAGCTTCTTAGCTCCAAGAAGATACCATCAAGCATAAATGGTTTATGGTAGATAGCAAAACATTCTAGCTTATAAAACCACGCCATGAAACTTGAAAAGATCATGTGTGTGAAAGTATTCCACTCTTCATTACGTCTTCCTCTTAATTATGCACCTCAGTTGGTTAAGATATAAATTAGTCACTTTTGTTTTTAAAATGTTCAAGCATATGACTTCTTCTGTTGTTAGGGATACTAAGAAGTTGTACTTTTTTAACTGCTATACAAGCACTTCCTTCCTTCCTTCCCATACTTATTTATTTAATCTGACTGAAGTTTATACCATGTCAGGAAGCCATTACAAGGCCTGTACCCTCATTTAAATACCAGGTAAACTCTCTTTTGAATATGTAAGTCTGAATTATGTGATACATAGGCCTTATGCACACAGATGAATTTCACCATATGACTTTACTTTTCATTCTTTGCTTTCTATTTGTCTTTCTCTTATTCATTCTTTCCTTTTTCTATTCTCTCTTTCTTTAAACAAAGTGGCTGATGCAGGTCTTTTACACCTTTTCCTAAATATCTTCTAATATCAGACCATTTGTTAGAGGGAAAATGTTTGGCTAAACAAGAATAAGAATGTTGTAACAAGGGTGGAGTACATTTATTGCTTTAATAATTCCTTCCAAGATTCTCCTCTTCAGTTTCTGTTCAAAAGTTTAGCCACAGAAAAAAATAAATAATTAGAAAATCCTAATGGGTAATGCTGATATAAAACACTAGACATTTTTTATTTACAGATTGGTACATAACTGACCAGAACAATCCTCTTCAGCCTTCACAATTAATAATGCTTTCTTGATTTTTCAGTAAAGATTTAAGAGCAAAAGAAATGACTGTTTGACCATTAAACTGATTTTGGAAAGATAATAGGCTAGATCCTCTAGCATGCTGCATCTGCTTTGCACCATGCTGTCAAAATAATTTGACTTTCCATCCTGACTTATTCTCTGATGGAAGACTACCCTGCTCCAAGGAAAATCTTCCAGGGACATGGACCTGATGTAGAGGCTCTTACAGCATTCCTCTCCCTGCTGCCACTGTAGCAGAAGAAAGGGCATGTGTATGGTTAGATAAAAGTGGGGACCTTCTTGAGACACCCCCTCACTATGCCCCTCCATTGCTAAAATATTGTGCCATGTAGCCACTTTGCAATAGAGATAGCATCAGCCATTCTCCAACCTGTTAGCAGTAGCTTACTTGAGACCTAGGAAGCCCGGTCTCATTATGAGGCTCTGACTGGCGGAGTTTCAGAGCAGCCAATTGGCCTGCTCAGTCTACTTAAGCCAGCAACAAGAACAGGAAACTGTCTGAACAATTGTGTTCCACTCTCTCCTGGACTGTGTGCCTTGTGCATCCTGCTTCCATTCCTCCTTTCCCAGCTTGATATCCTGGCAATGAGACCCAGCTTATTTCCTGGTAGCAGACTTGTGGGTTCCCAACCTCCAGTTTGCCCCCTCTCTCTGACTCCTGGTATCCTCACACTGCCTGACTGGTGGATCTGTTTTCCTGTTTGTCTCCTGCTTCTGACCTCATTGTGTCCCAGCTATGACTGTAGACTTTGGCTTCAACTACTTGTAAGTAGAACTGTGGAAATAATGAAAAATTGTTTGTTGGGGAGGAGGATTCTTTTGGGTCAAAACAAATTTTTCCCAAATGTTTGGTTGATTAGAAAGTTAGAAACACAACTGTTTAGCTAGAATGAAATATATTCTTTTGATTCTAGGCATTTTTTTTTAACACTGAATGTTTTCTCAAAAAAAGTGAAATGAAGGAGATTGGAACAAAAAGTCACTTTGAATTGAAAAATCAGACTCTTTCCTTTCAAAATGTCAAAATGACATGATTGGCTTCTTTCTGTTTCTGAAATTTGGGTTTCATGGAACAAACATAAATTTGTGAAAAATTCTAGTGTCAAAAGAATCTGCATTTTATTCTGAAAAGTTCTGATTAAAAAATTTCACCCAGTTTAAGGGGTAAATTAAAATTTCAGGAATGTTTACTGAATATGTGAATTTTAAGCAATTACTGTGGAATACTTATGGAAAGGCTATACCAAACGCATATGTTTGCACCTATCATATGATCAGTGTTTGCAATCAAAACAGCTTGATTTTTATAATAATAGAAACAAACTGTTCTTCAGCATACTATAGAATTGATGGTTCCTCCCATTGCTTCAATGGATGAGTGTTCATTTATTATTTACTTGAGTTCTGGGTTTATTTTTAGTTATGGTTTCTCACATGGAAGCAAATCCATTCCTGGATTTTCATATGCAGTTTTGTGTCTTGTAAATGCAGTCATTGCTGAGGGGAGAGTTTGAGGCATTGGCCTCATGACGTTCTCACTTTTCCTGCAGAGACCTCACATTCACTTTGCAAAAGTGAATCCAACCTCATGACACAGATCTCTCCATCTGCGTCTGTCCAGTGCAGTAAATTCCCAGTTTGAAGTGTCTATCTTGGCCTTAAGGGTGTCTTTAGAGACCTGTGCTAGCTGACTCAGACTTCTTGGGGCTCAAACTGGGGATTGGTTTCACTTTTATATAGACATACAGGCATGGGTAGAAGGGTCCCAGAGCTCAGACTACAGCCCAACCCTGGAAGTCTATGCAACAGTGAAACAACACAGCACTCTAAATCCCACAAGCCCAAGTCAGCTGTTTGGCACAGCTCAGCCATAGGTTTTTCTTTGTCATGCAGAGATATGCTAAGTGAAAGACAAGTCTGTTGAGGACAACCCATTCAAGGATCTTCTCCCACTGTACACAGCAGTGAGATTCCATTATGGTTTTCATCAGCTAGATTTGGTTCTCTTTGTTTTGTATAAAATGGATTATAAAAGCAATCTTTTACTCCTGGGACATGTAGTCTTGAAAAGGCTGATGAGTTTCCTGACCAAAGGAGTATCTTCACATTTGTACACTTCAGGAGCAATGTCATGAAGGCCTGGAGACCTGCAGAATAATGTTCTACTAAATTTGTTACAGATTATTTGCCTGATTTCAGATGACTATATGGTTCATTTTTTGGTTCCATCTTAAAAACCCATCGCAAGTGAAACATCTGTGTCCCCTACACTTATTTTGAAGGCATCACAATTTGACCTATATATACTATCTATATTGTACATACTAAACTACATAGTCTGTTAAATGCTGTAGGATACTGGAGGGGGAAAAAAAATCTGAGTGGCTACACAATTTCAGGACTAGGGACGGGTATCTGTGGAATTAGTACAATAAATATATATACTGTATTGGAACATACATCTGAGACATTAGTAAATAAAATAGTTTTTTTTTTCTTTTTTAACAAAGGCATTAACTGACAGCTTAATTTCCTTTTTATGTTGCACTGTGGGAAAACAGATGACATTGTGAAATAGCTACCCAACTTCCAATTGAGCCACATTTTTTCTCCTGATGGTTGTTCTGATTAGTAAGAAAATAATTTACTCAATTAATTTAGCCTTCTTTTTTATTTTCTGAAATGCCTGGCTGTGAGCAATATGTGATTACCATGAATCCCTTCACTTGCTGAAATCTTGGCAAGTTTTATTTTTATTTTTAATCTGTGGATTGATTGTCATGAGTGTTTGATACATAATATTCAAGCAGAGATAATGTTAACTGTTATTGGTCACTTACATTATACACTATGGTTTCTGTTTTGGTCACTGATTGATCTTAACTGATGACAAACTCACCGCAGATAAGTCACTAGTCCTTTACATGCTCAGTGCATGGTAGTAGTACAGGGAGAAGTAACAAGCACATAAACAGGATTGGGCAGGGAGTTACAAAAATTTAATTTTTTTCCCTTTCTGGGCCACATAGACTTTTCTAATGAATAATTACTAGAAAAAATAAACTTCTGTAAGATTTATTGGATGATTGGAGGGTTTAAATAAAATATTCTCACATCACATTTTCACAAAACAAGCATATGAACCACCATCCTTTCTTGAAAGCCTGATCTATCCATATATTAGAATTGACAATCACCTTACTGCGTTTGACCAGGAACATGTCTCAAACACCGATGACACCCTAGGCTCCTCTAGCTCAACTGTGCACCTTGATTAATGATCTGGAATCCATGCACGTCAACCAAGACCACGCACAACTGTCTGAGGCTGAGAAACACTGATGCCAGTGTTTGAGGGCTGTGTCTGTAGTGGGCTGGGCCAGTCCCCTCCACCTCCAGAGACTCTCAGCCTGCACGCATATCTGTTTAAGCGGCAGCAACCATGAACTCGCCTCTGGTGCACCTCCAACTACCTTTTCAGCTCATTGTCCTGATGAGCTCAGGTTGACTGAGGGGCTTCAGGTAACTTCAAGGACCAAGATGTGCCTAAAGCTCTATGGTTTCCACTATGTATAAGAATTCTCTAGATGTGGTGGAAACTGTTAAGTCATTTCTCGGCCAGTCACTGGCCTGACCACCACATTAGGGGTCATTACCTTCTGGGGACTCTGGGGTGCCCATCAGTTCAGTTTGATTTAGGTCCCTCCCTCCTAGGAATACCCTGGCTTGCTGCTAAAGACCCTTGTATCTGTTGATGAAAAGGGACAATATGCTTTTACTCCCAGTACTGCCAGTGATTCTGCCTTCCCAATGTGAAAGAAAACCGGTAACTTCTGAAGCTCATGTCATAGTCCAAGGAACCCTTGCTGTGAGGGAATGGATCCTATTGAACTCAGTGCACCCCAGCGCCTGCCATCTCTGAAAAACTTTGCAAGTACCACTACCTTGCAGAGGTATTTGACAAGGGAAATCCAGGCACCTTGCCTCCTACAAATATAACTACCAAATCAAGCTGCAGCCAGGTATCAAAAATTCCCCTCAGCCACATATATTCCTTTCCAAACCTTTCAGGCCTCTCATGCCTATCTGTAGAAGAGTCTGTAGAAAGGGTTTAGCCAGTTATCCACTCAAGCAGGGTTCCTGATTCTCTTTGTTGAAAAGAATGATGGTTCCAAGAGGCCCTGCACTAACTACCAGGCTGTCAACAAGGTGATGGATCAGAACTGTTATCCATTGCCCCTCTTAGGCAGTACCAGCTTAGAATCAAGAGGCAGGAATCAAGGTCAAAGACAGGCTGATGATGGAGGCTGGAGATCAGAATCAAAGATCTGGCATTGCAACAAAACGATGTCTGTGTGGTTGCCTTAGCAACTTCCTGGGGCAGCCATTCAGGTTAAAGAGGCAGCTTGGACAATCTGAGTACCAGAGAATACTACAGCCTCTTAGGCAGCAATTCCAGGGAGGGCAACTCTCCATTGTTCTCCCTTGGTGTGCCTCTGCCTTCTGTTGGCACTCTGTGGAATTACCAGTCCACCAAGGCTCGGAAGAGTCAGGTTCTAGTGCTAGGATCCTTACACAGAACTCCTTAAAATCTGCCCCATGATCCACCCTTCCCTCCTGAAGCCTTTCATCAAGAATCTCTTTCCACACTGAACTACTTCTTTGCCAATAACTGTGCAAGACCAGGAAGAATACCTGGTGCAACAGATTCCGAACCCCTGCTGAATTGGAGAGACTCCAACGTCTGATTAACTGGGAGAAATATGGGCCAGAAAAGTGGTCAGGGGAACCTGCAGTACACCATAGTCTGGACCTCCTATGGGCCTTCTACCAGGCCCACGCTGAGAAACCTGACCCAGGAGAACTTGAAAGGTGACCCTGAAAAAAGGGGCTGCTCTTGGGCTTGACCAGCTGTTCACCTGCTCCCTAACTAATTGTGCTGCTAGGCACCCAATAAATCCAGCTTTGCTGCTTTTGAACCGACTGTGTAGTGACAGAACCTAACTAGCCACTGGTTTAGCAGCCCTGCTGATCAGCCTGCAAACAACATCAGATCAGTGGCTGCTCAATACATGACCATGTCCACGGTTGCTCTTGCCTGCTTCTTCCAGCCCTTCTTCCAGTCCCTCCTGCTGCTTTGTTCCTTCTGCTGCTTTGTTTCGGTCCTGCTCCTGTCCACTTCCAGTGCCTATTCCAGCCGTGGTTCCAAATCTGCTCCCGCTCCACCTACTGCCTCTTCTGGCTACAGTCCCTGTTTTCCTCACATTTCTGGCTTCGGTTCTCAGCTTTGCCTTTGGGTTAAGGACTCTGTCATTCAGCTTCAGTTCCCTCTTCTAATTTTATCCCTCAGCTTTCTCCTGGATACAGCTCTAACCTAGAGGCTGGACTTTTATTTCAACCACTAGACCAGGCCATCTGCAGTCAGGCTGGTAACAACATCTCTCAGGGATCCTTTAAGTTTACTTGATCCTGGTTCAGCACAGGAAGCAGTATGTGATGTCATTTGGATGTCCCTTGCAGTCATACGTTTTCATGACCATTGTCCTATGAAATTGTTCACAAATTTTGTTAATGATATAGTTACTCGTGAGGGGGATATTGGCCCTTTGGTGAAACATAATGGGTTTTTTGGTTGCCCACTTCCAGTGCCCCAAGAAAAGGAAAGGGATGAAGAGAAATCAAGATACTGAGACACAGTCACCAGTGCCACTGGTTGAGAGGTTAGTATTCCAGGGTAGTTCAATTGACAGGGTAGGCAGGCCAGTGAGGAAGTCAGTAGGAGGAGGCATATCCTTCATGCAATGGACCAGAGCCAAAGTAAGGCAGAGATAAGTCATAACCTGTACTGAGCTGAAGGCAGAGAAGCAGTGCAAAACCAGAGGAGACAGAACTGGGAGTTGGAGCAGTGTAAACCAGGCACCCCAATAATGAGCTAGTGGGAGCTTTAGAGCCAGAGCCAGGGTAGAAGGTAGCAGGTGTCTGCTGTGCCATGAGTGATACTACAGCTGAGCATGGTGAGTAGCTGGGGAGAGCAAGGTGGGGAACCTCAGCTGAGGGGGCCCAGTGCAGGGAGACATTACCAGACAAGAAGTCTTTGCAGGTCAGACTTGGAGAGGTGGACATGAACTTGATGGGAGAGCAAATACTGGAAAGAAGGGAGTTGGTGTAACAGTGCACACTGAAAAGAGAAAAATAGTCATTCTATAATGCGTGTGTAAGAGTGTGTGTTTCAGGTTGGTATTGCATATTGGAAAATATACAAATAATTGGCAGACTATGCATGTATAAGAAAGAGCACTTTCCTTCTTAGTACTTGAAGGTATAGAATCATAGAAGATAAGGGTTGGAAGGGACCCCAGGAGGGCCCTCAGGTCCTCTAGTCCAATTTCCTGCTCAAAGCCTGCCCAACTCCAACTAAACCATCCCAGCAAGGGCTTTGTCAAGCTGGGCCTTAAAACTTCTAAGGATGAAGATTCTACCACCTCCCTAGGTAACCCATTCCAGTTCGTCATCACCATCCTAGTGAAAAAGATTTTCCCTAATATCCAACCTATACCTCTCCCACTGCAACCTGAGACCATTGTTTCTAGTTCTGTCATGTAATGCCACTGACAGCAGTCTAGCTCTATCCTCCCTGGAACCCCATTTCAGGTAGCTGAAGGCTGCTATCACATTTTCCCCTCCCCTACTTCTGCAGACTAAACAGGCCTAGTTCCCTCAGTATCTCCTCATAATCATCTGCTCCAGCCCTCTGTTAATGGTTATTGCCCTCTGCTAGACTCTCTGTAATTTATTGACAT
>ML682021.1:3710437-3794767 GCA_007922195.1 Podocnemis expansa | reverse complement strand
GTCATTTTTGGACACAACACTTCAAATGTGTCATCATCAATGCTGAATAGAGGGGGAAAAATCACTTCCCTTAATCTGTTGGCAGTGCTTCTAATAATGCAGCCTTCCTTGCAATAATGGGACACTGTTGACTCATAACCACCTTCTTGTGCACTGTAATCCCTAATCCTTTCAGGTATGTCTACACTGTGTGTTTAAATCGACTTAAGGGTCCTTAGGTCGACTTAAACAAAGCTCTGTCTACATTGCAGGGCAATAAAGTCGACTTTAGCATCAGGTAAAGTCGACTTTATTACTTCTGCTTATAAAGTCAACTTTACAGTTAAGTCGACTTAGTGCAGTGGGGCCATTAAGTCAACTTTATAAAGTGAACTTAAGCCAGGGCACCCATTTAAAGTCGACTTTATAAAGTTAATTTAATGTAGTGTGGACTCACTAAGTCGACTTAATAAGGTCTACTTAAAGTTGACTTTAAGTAGACTTTATTAAGTTGACTTAGTAAAGTCGACTTAGCTTTTACAATGTAGACATAGCCTTCTTGCTGAACTACTGATTAGCCTGTTGGTCCCTAGTCTGTAGCAGTGTATGGGATTCTTCTGTCCCAAGTGTAAGATTCTGCATTTGTCCTTGTTGAACTTCATAAGATTTTTTTTTAGCTCAATCCTTCAATTTGTCTAGGTCAGCCTGTAACCGATCCTTACCCTCCAGCTTATCTACTACTCCCTCCAAATTAATGTTATCTGGAAACTTGCAGAGGGTGCAATCTACCCCATCCTTCAGATAATTAATGAAGATTTTGAACAAAATTGGCCCCAAGGCTGACCCCTGGTGCATCCCATTGTTACTGGCTGTCAACTAGATACTGAGCCATTGATCATTACCTCTTTAGCCTGATGATCAAGCCAGCTCTCTATCTATCTTATAGGCAGAATACATGTATCCAATATCTTAATGATACTGACATTAGTGTTTTGTAGTTGGCTCACGCACATGACTTGGGTTTTGCAACAATCTGTACAGATTCTAACTTCCCAAGTCAGGTGACCATATCATAGAGTTAGTTCCTTAGGGAAGGTTCTGCATAATTTTCAGAGCAGCCACTCTACTCTCTAATTGACAACAGTCCATGAATTCATCTCTTCAAGCTTGCTTATTAGCACACATGAGTCAAGAGCCTACTTAGTGGGTGAAGAACAGGCTTCCCAGAGGAGGAGGTGGTCATAACATTGAGTGGTTATATACAGACAGAAAAGAGAAGAGATGCAGTAATATGTAAAATGCAGTGTCATTAGTAGCATGGATCAACAAAAGCCCCTTTAGAGATCTAGCTCACTCTTTGCTGTTCTCCTATGACTCATTGACAAAGACAGCATGACATTATGGCTTGTTCTTTTCACATGCTGCAATGTGAGGAGTTCTTTCATTTGTTTCTTTATTTTCAGTTCCTAGGCATTGAGTTTCTGAGAGACCTCTCTTGGGATAACAAATATTTGCATGATAACATAACTGCAACAACAGAGAAACCCCACTCATAAACACACAGAATGTGCTTTCAGAGCTTCAGAGTCCATCTTTGCTACATAGCAAAGGGATTAGAAAGTAAGTTGGCTCATGTATGTGTGTGACATTAATTTGGAACTGTCCTCTCCTATTTCTGGCAGCAGAGACTCATGGTGTCACTAGATCAGCCTCCTCCTACGCACATTTGGCTGCAGCACATGATCCTCGATCACCTCTGGTCACACGCAGGATGCGCATGGCAGCTGTGGGGTGCTAAACCACTAACCTCTGGGGTGAACTTTGGCAGAGGCAGCATGTGCGCTTGCTGCTAGGTCTCTTGCTGGCCTCTCATGTGGCATGTTGCCTGGTTCCCCTAGTGAGTGTTGTCTGCAGCTGCATTGTGCGGAGTCAGGCTTCAGAGCCTCCCATGTCTTTCTGGCTGACATTTTGCTTGGATGCACTTTTGATTGGAAAGAATCTTCATCTCTGATTTATTTTATTGTTATTGGAGTAAAAGTACTCACTCAGTCCAAATTATGTTAAGATAAGGAGGTATTTTCTCATGTATTGTCATGTATTTGGTGCTGATATGCATTGGCCTAGTCACTCAGAGCCTTTTATGTATTTTGACTATGACTGATTGGTGAGATTTCATTCTTGAAGTTATAGTGTCAATTTTTTCTTAAATAGAATTCTTTTTTCTGAAACTTCAGGGTCCAAATGATCCTTAGCTGCTGTAAACTAGTTCTAGGCTACTTGAAGTCAATTGACTTACATTCATTTATACTAAGGCCTGCTCTACACTTGCTGTCATTTTTGGCAGCAGTTGAAAGGAGATACACAAGCTACATAAAATAATCTGTGTGTCTCCCTTCAGCTTTCTAGTGCATGCTTACTTCCATGTCTCCACTGCTCTGAGTCGAAGGGAAACACCATCCCTTTGACTCAGAACTACTTTTCTTCTGGGAGTGGACTTACTGAGTTGAATTCCAGATAGACGAAGTGGGTCTTCACTGATCACTTAATTGATCTGGAAAGATTGAGTTGACAGAAAATTTGCTGCTGTCAGTGTAGACTTGGCCTAAAGATATGCTCCAGGATCTCCTGGCCAAATCTACATATTTCTTTGGAAAAACACACAAGGAGTCCTGTGGCACTTAAAGGCTAACAAATGTAGTTATTTCATGAGCTTTTGTGGGAGAAAATTCCACTTAGTCAGACACTTTTAAGATGAGGGACCTTATAGAATGGGAGGAAAATAAATGTAGGGAAGTGTAAGTAATGGGAACTTGTCACACTGTAACAGCAAATCAAAGTCATTGTTAAGATTCAAACACTGGAGAACAGCATATAGAGGAAGAGGAGGTCAAATCTCCTGTTATAATGAGAGAAGAATCATAAGTCCCTATTAAGCTCTGAAGTAATGAAATCAAATTTGCAAAAAAATTCAGTGTCCGCAGCTTCTCTTTGAAGCTTTGATCTGGTATTCATCTGTCTAAGCACTGCAATTAGTAAATCATCAATGGAGTGATCTGGAAGATTGAAATGATCTCCCGCTCATTTTAGAATGTTGTGATTTCTGATGTCAGATTTGTGCCCATTTATTCTTTTGCACAGACTGTCTTGTCTGTTGAATATAAAAGGTAGGAGAGCATTTCTGGCACATGATGGCATAAATCGCATTGATGGATGAGCAGGTGAATGAGCCTTTGATGGAGTAGCTGGTTTTATTACATCCTGTAATAGTATCTTTTGTGCAGACATGTGGGCAAAGTGGGCAGCATGGTTTGTTCCAGGGATAGGTGCCTTCTTTAATGGATCTATTAGGTCTCTAATTGCTGGTAAGTATCAGCTGAAGGTTGGGGGTCTGTCCGTAAGCAAGGAGTGGTCTGTGTCGCAAGGCTTCAGAGAGTGAGAGACTGTCTCATAGAATATGCTGTAGATTCCTGAGGATGTGCTGTAGAGGTCTGACTTGGGGGTTGCAGGTGATGACTAGTGGTGTTCTATTGTTTTCTTTCTTGGGCTTCTCCTGTAGAAATTGACTTCAGGGTACCTGCCTGGCTCTGTCAATCTGTTTCTTCACTTCTGCAGGTGGGTATTGTAGTTTTAAGAATGCTTGATAGAGATCCCAAAGGTGTTTGTCTCTATCTGTCTGAGAAATAAGAACAAAGGTGGTTATATTTTAGGGTTTGACTGTAAACAATGGATCGCACTGTGTGTTTTGGATACAAGCTTGAGGGATGTAGGTAACTACTGATCAGTAGGCTTTTAGTATAGGGTGATCCTGATGTGTACACCCTTAATTTGTACTGTATTGTCTAGAAAGTGGATTTCCTGTGCAGAGTATTCCAGGCTAAGTCTAATAATGGAGTGGAAATTGTTGAAATCTGTGTGGAAATCTTCAAGGGCATCCTTACTGTGGGTCCATATGATGACTATGGCATCAATGTAGCGTAAATGGAGGAGAAGTACTTTGGGATGAGACTTAAGGAAATGTTGTTCTAGGTCAGCCATAAAAATATTGGCATATTGTGGATCCGTGAGGGTACCCATAGCAGTGCTTCTGACTTGAAGGTATAAATTATCCCCAAATCTGAAATGGTTGTGGGTGAGTACAAAGTCACAAAGTTCAGCCATGAGGGGTCCTGTGGCATCATCTGGGATGGTTCTTCTAATAGCTTGCAATTCATCTTTGGCTGGGATGTTGGTGTAAAGAGCTTCTGCATCCATAGTGGCCAGGATAACGTTTTTCTGGAAGCTTACCAATGGATTGGATTTTTCTCAAGAAGTCTGTGATGTTTCAAAGATAACTAGGAGTGCTGATAGCATAGGCTCTGAGGAAGGTATTCACATAGCCAGATAAGCCTGCTGTGAGAGTGCCAATGCCTGAGATGATAGGGAGTCCAGGGTTAGGCTATCCTAGCTTGGGGTTCTGGTAGTTTGTCTTTATTTTTTTCCTGTGCTGTTGCAGGGAGTTTCTTGAGTAGGTGATATAGATCCTTTTAGTGTTCCTCACTGGGGTCAGAGAAAAGTGGTTTGTAGAACATTGTCTTGGAGAGTTGTTTATAAGCCTCCTAGTTGTAATCTGATTTATTCTTGATGACAACAGCACCTCCTTTGTCAGCCTCCTTAATAATAATGTCAGAGTTGTTTCTGAGGCTGTGGATAGTACTGCATTCTGCAAGGCTGTGGTTATGCTGTAAGGGATGTTGCTTGTCCAAGATTTCAGCCTTTGCATGATGGTGGAAGTCTAGTCTATTGTTCTGATCATCTGGAGGAGTCCATGAAGAATATTTCTTCTTGCAGTGTTGGGGAAAAAGGTATCTGTAGGTCACTGCATAGATCGTTGGTGTGGTGGAAATTTTCACTGAGTCTGAGATGGTGAAAGTAGTCCTCCAGGTCACTGCAGAATTTTATCTTTTGTGTGGGGGTTGTGGGGCAGAAGGAAAGTCCCCTGAGATAGCACAGATTCCTCTGCTGGAGTAAGTGTGTAGCACAGAAGATTAACAATGTTGTTGGGGGAGTTAAAGGTGTCACTGTTGCCTTTTGTGGTGCATAGTAGTTTAGAGAGTTTGATGTCTTTCTTCTACTGTAGGAAAGCAAAGTGTGTGGTGTAGATGGATTTTCTTTTTCTTGGAGGGACTGACTGTGTGAGAATGAATGGTGCTATTCAACTAGGGCCTGATTCAAAATCCTAGGGCCTAGATAGGAAAACTCACATTAACTCCATTACATTTTGGATCAACCCTCTAAAGCAAGGGATTATGGGTCACTCCTGCCCCAGGCTCTTGAGCTTGTCCTCCCTTTTGCCCTGACATTCTCCATCTGGCAGGTATTAGTGAAAAAGTTAATTTTATCCAGCTTTTTGCCAGACGCCAGAGCCACACTCAAAAAATACTTGTGCGCGGGAGCTCTTGCACCAGAACACGTTCCCCTGCCAGCTAAGGTGGCTGCGGTGGGTGCGCAAAGCTCCCAGGCATCAGGAAAGGAGGGGAGGGGTATCTAGACTCGCTCCCACCCACCACAGTCCCCTGAGCCATCAGGGGAATGTGTTCTGGTGTGGCACACTCCCATGCGCTTCTATTTTTAGAGAGCAGCCCTGGTATCTGGTAAAAAATCTGAACAAAATAACTTTTTTCACAAATGCCTGCCAGGTGTGGTGGTGGGGGAGGTGTTCTGGGAGGGCATTAAGTGGGGTGGTGATGGGGGAGGCATTTGGGGGCAGTAGGTGGGGTGATGGTGGGGGAGGCGTTTGGGGGGCCGTAGTTGGGGTGGTGGTGGAGCAGGCCTTGGGGGGGGCTGTAGCTGGGGTGGGCGAAAGGGGCCCAGACATGTATGTGTCCTCCAATGTCCTCCTTTTTTTGTAGTTCCCTGTTCTCCTTTCTGTGCTTGGTATTTGGTGACCCTAAGCTTGGAAGAGTTTTCCCTGCACCCTGAATCAGAGTGTTTAGCATCTGGCTAATCTGATCTTAATGGTAGGTACTTAAGCCACTGATCTTGTGACTCTAAATTAATCACATAATGGTCTCTGTGCTTGTATTTAAAAGCTGTTATAAATGACAGCACTGATTTGCAACTGCCCACATAGTCAGTCACCTAGTGGTAGTTAAAATCTCTCATTTTAAAATCAGTAAGCATAAGGGAACTTTTAGTTCCCTATTTAAAAATATTTAGACTTTTTCTTTTTCAAATAATAAGACTGTGCAAGTAAACTAAAAAGCCAAAGCAAAGGGCTAGTTTTTTTAATATTACTTCTTTGCATGATGTTATTTATCTATGATATAGTTGGCAAGAATACGAATTAATAATAATCTTTTCTCCTAGCTATGTTAAAAGCATCAGATAACACTATGGCCTTTCATTTCAATAAAGTTATCCTTTCAGGCTTCTTGTTCTGTCTGGGTTTTTTGCTGTATATTAAAACCTGGCTGTGAGAGTCCCATGGGGACAGATTCAAAAACTACCCAATGCAGGCAGGTGGTCTGTCTTTGAGCAATTTCAAATTGGAAACATATGTCCTTGAGTGTTAGGAGGCTTCTGTAAAGACACAGCAAAACTGAGGCCAAGGAATAGTTGAACTGCATAAGAAAAAGCAATAGAAATAAATCAGATTAATTTTATTTGATTCTTTGGGTATTTTATTTCTCATAAGCGAATCTGGAAACTTTGCTCGATCACAACTTTTATTGAGGAAGAACTTTGAACTGATGGGCACACCCCCTATACTTGCTTTATCATGCTCCTAAGACCATGTAATATTGCTGCCTTGATGTCATTTGTCATCAAGACTAACTGGTATTCTAGGATATCACGCTTCCTATTTTATTTTTCTCATATTTCTGTAGCCAGTGGAATATGATAGAGCCAGATACCCAAACAGGAAAAGAAAATATTCTTCCATACGTTAGTCCACTAAAATCATTTTCTGGAAACGGATAGATAAAGAGAGTAAGAAGTAAGTTCCCCAGTACTGAACACCTTTTTCGAATGCCAAGTAATGCTCAGCACACGAGGGCAGGGGTTCTCAATCTTCTCTGTGTATTGACATGGTTGGTACCATGGTCCACCATTCATGACACAGTAGCCCCCTCCACTGAAAGAAACAGCCACCACCTGCAGATTCAGCAGCAGGACCTGAAACACAGCCAGTCTCTCCTGCCATTGTAAAAATCCTTGGCTGGCAGAAGTTTTGATGGTGCTTAAAAGCCATTGCCAATGGTGCTTTTGGAGGCACAACACAAAAAAAGAGCCCCCCTGCCACCAAAACAGTCATTGCCAACAGCAGTTTTGGCAGCAGCAGAGAGCCCACCCTCCCTGCTGCCATGATTCCCCACACCTGCAGGAAGAGGCTCCACACCCCCTTCCCATCTAGAGGGTTCTTTTGGTGTTTTGTCAGTAAAAGGGGTGGTTCTTTTGATGGCAGAGTGAGTAGCAGCAAAACACTCTGCTGCTGTGCAGTGACACTTGTGTGTCACAACGCAGCAGTCGAGAATCACTGCACTAGAGAATGGGGCTGTTGCAAGGAAGTGCTATAGGCTGGGCATGTCATCATTACAAAGTTAGCCTGAGCTGTTACCTTAAACCACTTCCCAAACACACATAAAACATTGTCTTCTGAATTTAGTGATGCTTTTAATGCAGAGCCCTAGACCTAACTGTTCAGTGTCCTGTCTCCAGCCATGAATGTTCCTAATTCTTTCGAGCAAGGAGATTAAAAATACCCAAAAAATCCAGAATGCAGTTTGGGTTGGGGATGGTAGGATAGGAAAATACCCTCCTCATTCCTGCAAGTAACTAACTGAAATGTCGAAGGAAGAGCTTTTATGAACATAAGATAGTGCTTCCCGATCACTTCCAACCTAAGACACCCGTAAAAGATTTGTGTGGTGCACCCCCTATCCTTACCCTAAAGTTATGTGAGTCAAAGAAAAATATGAGACACATTTTTGTTCTGGACTTCTCAAATCCTTGGAAATATCATTGACCAAAATACTGCCAATAGGATCTACCATGTCTTGCCATAATTAAACATTTCTAGTGTGCCTTTGCTATTTTTTCACACCAGAATACTAACTTAGATGGACTCATGCAGGTGATCCATGCAGAAGAGAAGATTCTTTTTGTATATTGCATTTTCCTGTTCAGTTCACTGATGTGGTGAAATATATCAGACAGGTAGGCAAGTTTTGCACACCCTACCACATCAGTGTCAAGTGCATGGAAATGGATTCCTCCAAAGTTCAAAATATTTTTAACTTCTCTCTCGGCTCATACAAACATGAAAAATGTTTCATGGGAAAGCCAGCATATTTCTGTATGCAAAAGTAAAACTGCTCCCATTTCATTACACTGAGAAAAGGCAACATTTTAAGAACTGATTTTACTCAGGTCAATATCATGACAGCTACACAGTGCGGGAAACTGGGTCACCAGCACATCCAGGTTTGGTTCTTTGTCTTGCTCACAAACCCCTTCACTTTCCTAATCATGGAGGTAGCCCCGTCTAAGTGAACACTAAGACTTTGTCTACACTAGAAAGTTTTGTCAAAGAAAGTTTATAGCAATAATCAAAAACTCCTATAATTACCAGGCTTGTGCCTGTTCACACTCATTCACTGTATTACTGAATAGCATTCAGAGTTGGTGCTCTAGCATTGACAGTGAGAGCAGTGCACTATGGACAGCTATTGCACTGTACAACTTGCCACCTGGTGCCACTAGGAGTGGTGGCACTGAGTGGTGGGATCACATCTTTATGCAGGTCCGGGATGATGAACAGTGACTGCAGAACTTTTGAATGTGCAAAGTCACCTTCATGGAACTCTGTGAGGAGCTTGACTATGAACACAAGGACACCAGAATGAGAGCTGCCCTCCCAGTGGAGAAATGTGTGGCAATCTCTGTGTGGAAGCCTGTAACTCCAGATTGCTACTTGTTGCTCACTAATCAGTTTGCAGTCAGAAAGTCCACCACTGGAGCTGTACAAACAAGAAGTCCTATGGCAATTTAAAGACTAACAAATTTATTTATCACATGAACTTTCATGGGTACAGTCTTGCTTCATCAGATGCATGAAATGGAAGAACTGTGCTGTCATGACTGAGTCTTGGAAATGTGTGTGAAAGAGTGGCTGGCTTCACAGTGATAGGATTTCTTAACTGTGGTGTGGCAATAGATGGCACACATGTCATAGGATTCACATCTGTGCACCTTGGGTTATGATCTGATTTTTTTCTATTCACTTATGCACTGTGATTGTATGTTTTTATGCTACTTACACCATACAAGGCTTCTTTATGAATGCTCATAACCTATTCTACATGATTACTGTAGCATGTTTTCTGCAGCCTCATGCATGTGCACAGGGATGTAACATGTTCTCCATGGCTCAGGGGGGTGGGAGACAGATGGGGACTCTCTCCCAGAAGCATGTAACAGCCACAGCTGTGAGCAAGCAAGTACCTGGAAGAGGCAACAAAGATATGCTTGTTGAGGTCCCTGGCTCAAACTGGAAAAAGAGATCACCTTGTCCCAGAAACGGAGGGGTTGAGGAGATTTGGAAACAGAGACACTTGGGAGGATTTGGGGCTTTTTGCCTGGGAATCTCCAACTTGAAACAACTTCATACAAGATCTGGGCCCTGCCTGGCCTCAGCCAGAGACTGGCTCTACAGACATCTGACAGCTGAACATCTCAAGCATAAACTTGGATTATGAGGTCAGTTTAGGTAGAGATAATAGGATAGCATGTGTTTTACCTCTTATTTCCTTGTGGTTGCTCCTGACTCATTTGTATTGTGATTCTGCCTTGATTGGCCATTTTGTCACTTAAACTTGTAATCTGAGCAATAAATTAGTAGTTGTTTTATCTAAAGCTGTGTGGTCTTTAGAGGGTGTGAGTGAAGAAGGCTCGGTATGATCCATTTCTTTGTTAAGTGAATGGACTTGAGTGTACAGTGATTGGGAGTGGGTCTCAATCCCTGTAGGATAGAGGATCCCATGGTGGTATCTGAGGCTGTTGGTGCTCATTCGGGGCCATTTCTTAAGTAGCTGGAGGGCATACAGCCACTGCTTGGGACTGATTGCACACAATCGGCTGGAGTGGACTGACTCAGGAAGGAGTGGTCACCTGGCAAAGAGGGAAGAATTTGGGTCCAGGAGTGGGAATGGAGGGGTCACAGCAGCACACCGGACTGGATCTGGGAGCAGCCTCTCACCACACATATCCCAATTTTGTTCCTGAACTATCTTGAAATAGTACGTCAGTAGAGTACAAGAGTACATCAACAGAAACAGTACTTCTCTATTGTACTACAGCTGCCTGTGGATCACCATAGGCATTTCACAGATATCAGTCTGGGTTGGTCAGGGAAGGTGCTTGATGCACAGATAGATGCAAGACAACTGCATTTAGGAAGTTTCCTTCTCAACTAAAATATTCCAAAAGGATTTGTTGAAATGCCCATAATGATCCTGGGAGACTCAGAATACCTCTTAGTTCCATGGCTCATGAGGCCTTATTTTGGCAACTTGGATAGCAAAAAGGAGTGCTTCAGTTAGAGGTTGAACCCATGCTGAATGACTGTTGAATGTGAGTTTGGCAGATTAAAAGCTTGCTGCAGATATGTTTGTGGCACATTAGACCTAAATGAAGAACTTATTCCTATGGTTATTGCTGCCTGCAATGTGCTCTGTAATACTTGGGGAAAAAAAGCAATGAGAGTCCTGTAGCACCTTATAGACTAACAGATTTCTTCAGGCATAAGCTTCCATGGACTCTGACCCACTCTGTCAGATGCATGAATTGGAAACTACAGTTGATATATGCATATGCCAGGATGGAGGAGGGAAAGTATTAGCAAAGTCAATTCAGAGGGCAGATGGAACCCATTCACACCAGTTGATCAAAGAGACAGAGTGTGTGAACAGGGACAATCACTTTTTTTTTAATGTGCTAACCATTCCAAGTCCCTAGTCAAACTCAGTCTGATTGTGTCTAGCTTGCAAATCAGCTCCATCTCTGCAGTTTCATGTTGGTCAGTTTTTGAAGTTGTGGTTTTTTGTTTTTTTTTTTATTCTGAAGAATGTCAACTTTCAAGTCCGCTACTGAGTGTCCAGGGAGATTGAGGTGTTTCCCTGCTTTGTGTCCATTTATCCTTTTGTTCAAGGACCGTCTGGTTTGGCCAATCTACATGGCAGAGGGGCATTGCTGGCACAGCATTCCTAAAACTACAGTAGCCACATGAAGAAGTGAAAAAACAAATTGACAGAGCTAGACAGGTACCCAGGAGCCACCCAGCACCTGGGCGGGTCTTGGTCCTTTGTTCAGTCCATGAGAATAGTTCCAGAGGAGGGGGTTGACTGTAGGTTGCAGACTGAAGAGTGAAGACTAAAGACAAAATGGAGACGGAGCTATGGCCTTTTATCACCTTTTTGCTCTCCCATGCTCTGAGTCCTTGCCAAATCAAAATGGAGTTGAGTCACATTGTCAGTCTGAGTGACTGGCTGAACAGGTTTCTTTCTAGGCCCACTGCAGCTAGGAGTCCCCTTAATCAATGGGCCATTAGGATGGCAATAGTTTTGCGGACGCCCAGTTTGGGATTGCTTGGAGTCAAATAATGTGGAGTACAAATAAAACAAATACATTCCTAATATCCTTTACAGATTTGATACCTACATATAAACCATATAATCATTCCTAGCAAATTACAACTTTTCTATTGATACCAAACATGGTATATCACATATGGATTATTGCAAATATGAAATATTAAAATGAAAGATAACAATAAACAGTCCCCTAGACCCACACAGCATCACAGTGGGATCAGCTTCTAGGACAGGTTGTAGATCTTTGTGTTGGAGAGATTTTAGCTGGGGGCTGTAGGTGATGGCCAGTGGTGTTCTGTTGTTTTCTTTGTCAGGTCTGTCCTGTAGTAAGTGGCTCCTGGGTACCTGTCTAGCTGTCAATTTGTTTTTTCACTTCTTCATGTGGCTACTATAGTTTTTTGGAATGCTTGATAGAGATGTTGAAAGTGTGTTTCTCTCTCTGTCTGAGGGATCAGAGCAGATCTGGTTGCACCTTAAGGCTTGAGTGTAGATGATGGATCATGTAATGTGTCCCAGGTGGAAGCTGGAGGCATGTAGGTATACATTGCAGTCAGTTGGTTTTTAGTATAGGGTGATGTTAATGTGCCATCCCTTATACGTACAGTAGTGTCCAAGAAGTGGATTTCTTGTGTGGACTGGTCCAGGCTGAGGTTGAGGGTGGGGTGGAAATTGTTGAAGTCCTGGTGGAATTCTTCAAGGGACTCTTTCCAATGGTCCAGATAATGAAAATGTCATCAGTGTAACATAAGTAAAGGAAAATCAATCTTTAGTCTTTAAGTGCCACAAGACTCCTTTCTTTTTTTGCTTTACTAGACTAACATGGCTGCCCCTTTGGAACATAAGTAAAGGAGAAGCAGTTGTGGACAAGATTCAAGGAAGTGATGTTCTAGGTCAGCCATAAAGATATTGGTGTACTGTGGGGCCATCCGGGTACCCAAAGCCATGCCACTGACTTGAAGGTATAGATTGTCCCCAAATCTGAAATAGTTATGGGTCAGGACACAATATTTGAGAAACTAAGGGTAAAAATTGCCCCCTGGGTGAAGTGCAGATGCAGATCACCTTATGACTGAATATGCACAACCACATGTCAGAGCTATTAGAAGGCACAGGAGGGGGGGCAATCAAATCAGGGAGCCTTGAGGAGCTCTTTTGACAATGAACACCAATAAGGTGTCTTTGTAAATTGACTTATGCCATCTTATGACTGCTAGCCAGTTTGCACTGGGCATAAATTTAATCTGCAAAAACCACGTGCAAGAGACTGAGAAAGGTTGCATATCCTTCATAGAGTATGTCTTTATTAAATAACAAATATTTACAACACACACAAAAATCTGAGCTGGAGTGGAGTAAGCAGTGAGGGGCAGGATTAGCTATGATAGCTGGGTTAAAGTTCAGCTATCATTTTGGGGACTGTCTGAAGAGGTGAAGAGAATGGGTACAGAGGCATACCAAGTATTTCATAGAAATATGTTGGTGGAGTTTGCTGATGACATGGATAGCAGTTCTGGATTGGTTTCAAGTTGCGGTTAGGGAGGTTGAGGCTGGATATTAGAAAAAACTTTTTTACTAGGTGAATGGTGAAGCATTGGAATGAGCTGCTGAGGGAGGTGGTGGAGTCTCCATCTTTGGAGGTGTTTAAGGCCCGGCTGGACAAAACCATGACTGGGATGGTTTAGTGGGAGTGGTCCTGCCTCTGGCAGGGGGTTGGACTAGATGACCTATGAGGTCCCTTCCAACCCTATGATTCTATGATTGCCTGCAGGGGGGATAAGCATGCATGAATTCAGTCTTCAGCATTATGAGTAACTTTAGCAGCTCTGTTTGCTCCTCCATCACACTTCTCATGTGCTTGTGACTTGCTATCACTCTCTTCTGGTTTCCTCCTCCCCTCCTATCAATTTTGTGTGTGTCTCCAGGCCCCCCTTTTTTTTTCCATCTCAGAATACAGAAGGAGTTCTTGGAACACGTCTTTGCCTATCTGTGATCATCTTCTTACCAACCTAAAGGTCCCAGCAGGTGTATGGGAGTTTCCTGTTAAGGGGACATCTGTAAAAGCACAATAAACAATGAACAGAAGCATGATTATGAGTATAACAGCATTGCTATATTACTGAAAATACACCTCTTTCTCAGTATCCTTTGGCAAGCACTCAGCCTGACGATCAACTGGGACATGGTGACTTGTGCCGTAGCGGATTAACATACTTTTCTGTTGGACTGCCTAGATGAACAGGGAAATAGGAAGCATATTCAAATGCAGCCATTCTTGTTCATTTCTGTCCCTTCAATAAGCTGTCAAAGGATGGCTGTACTTAATGTAACTGAGCAGCATGAGCTCAAAAAATCACTTATCCAAGATTCCTTCCCCTGCATCCTGCACACCAGAACAGGAGGGCTGGAAGTGGCTTGAACCTTCTGGGGTTAAAAAAAGGTTCTGGCTCCCCATGTCAGCATATGACCCAGTTCCTTGCTCTGCATTGTCCTCAAAATTGACACCTTGTCCGTGACTTCTTTGTCAGGGTTGAGTCTGGTGTCCACTTTCTCTCAGCCCACAGAGATTTCCATGGGTTCTTTGGGGCTGGAGATGGGGTTGCTGCTGAGGATGGCTTCCAGCTCCTTGTAGAAACAGCAGGCTTTTGATTTTGCACCAGAGTGACAGTTTGACTCCCCAGCCTTTTGATACCCTTGCCGCAGCTTTTTGATTTTCACATGATCCTCCAGTGTGTCCCATTCATTACTGTTCTTTGTCATTAAATCAGAAATTTGAACTTACATATTGAAGTTCCTTTTGCTGGAGCACAACTGGAACTGAACAACTTCCTCTTCCCAAATGCTGATCAGATCCAGAAGCTCTGATGTGATTCAAGTGGGAGAGTGTTTGGCATATGGGAAACTGGTAAGATGAGATGTGGTCTCTCCATGGCAACGAAGCAGGAAATGGAATTTCAGAAACTCTTGGGTCTTTAAATGGGGCGGGGTAGCTGGCTGCTGAATACTCGAGTTCAAACTGCTGGCCAGAGTGGTAAGGATGGGTATTATGGGACACTTCCTGGAGGCCGTTTACCATGACATAATCAAGGATGATGTCTGTACTGTCCCTTTGTTGCTAAAAATTTGGTGCGAAAAAAGCTTTGTGCCTCTTGCTGAGGTGGTTATATGTTGTTGTAAAATCAGGTGAGTTGGGTTGATGGTGGGGGGAGGGAGGGAGAGGGAGGAATGATTGCATTGTGTACACCACCACTGTTTGGGCACAAAAAGCCTACTTTGGTTGGAAAAAGTCTCCAGTATACATCAGGCTTAAGACTGTTTTTCCTAGTGCATTTCTCCCTCCTCAAAGGCTGAGTGGCTACATTGGTTGCTTCCAGCATTTTATCAGAAACAGCTACAGTTATTCATCATTTGCACTTGTTTTTCATATCATTCAAATACTCAAAGAAATATTTGTCCTTATTGGAAAGGGATGAATGTTTGCTTTAAAAAAGTTAGTTTAACTTACTTGGCACCACTGCAGAGTTTGAGAGTTTCTTCACATCTGTGAGTCTTTATGAAAGAGTGCAAGCTAGCTCCCTAGTTAACAAAAATCTGAACTTACAAAAAAACTCTCATGGTAGCATTGGCTCACTCCCTGACTTATATTCTCGTCAGCTTTGTCACTGAAAGTAGATCAAGGGTGTAGATAGCCCCTGTTTTCTGGCTGTGCCCCATAGTCTCCAGGGTGGGCCTGGCTAGTCCTTCTTGTGCTTATGTGACTGTAGCTCCCTGATGACACTCCACTTGACTAGCGACTGGAGCAGGAGGGAAAGGGAGAAGCAGTCTGGAATTGCCACACAAAGGTCGCAGAGAGCCAGAGCTGCGGGCAGAGCACAGCCCACCCCAACCATTTGCTCGCAACGCTACTGCTTGCAGCCCTGGCCACCTGCTGCTGGCCGGTCTGTGGTCATGATGGTAAAGCTCACACCACTTTTACACATTGTGGTGGGTGGAGGTTGACAGGCCTGCTGGTCAAGTGGGCGGGCCTGTGCCCACTGCAGCTTGCCTGTATCTATGCTCCTGATGTAGATGTGGAAGTGCTAGAATCTCTTTTCTGGAAATATTTGTTCATTTTTGAGTCTTCAATTCAAAATTCACTCCTGGAACTTAACAGTTAATAAGAAGCTTCCAAGTGAATGGCCACGTCATTTGAGTGCGGTGTGATGTAACACCTGTTTCATTTGAGTATACCTGAAAAGCCACAGCGCAACATGTGATTTGCTTTGGAGAGTAATTAAAATAAATAAGATATTTTCCCCCTCACAAGTGAATTTTACAGAATTCTTGTTATCAGGTACGAGGTGTCCCTGAAAGGTTAATATTAATTTTTCATTAATGATTTGGATAATGGAGTTGACATTATGGTTATAAAACTTGCAAGTGACACCAAACTAGGAGAGGATGCAAGCACTTAGAAGGGTGGGATTACAATTCAAAATGAACTTAACAAATTTGAGGGTTAGCCTGAAATTAACAAAATGAAATTCTATATAGACAAGTTACAAGCACTTCACTTATAAAGGAAAAAATCAAATGTAAAACTACTATGTAGGGGGAATCAGGCTAGGTTACAGTATTGCTGAAAGGGATTTGGGGTTGTACTCAATCATAAATTGAATGACAAAGTACAGTTGTAAAAGACTAATATCACTCTGTGATGTATAAACAGGAGCATCATGTAAGATGCAGGAAAATTGTTCTGATTTACATGTTAGTGATGAAGACTCAGCTAGAATGCTGAGTCTAGTTTTGGGCCCTACACTTATCTGATATATCCATATCTTTACTGGAGTCTCGAGGAGAGCAACAAAAATAAGGTTCTTTTTAGAAAGTCTTACATAGGAAAAAAGGTTAAACATAAACACATTTCTTTTTGAGAGAAAAAGTCTGAGGGGAGGATGTGACATGTCTTCCAATATTGTTTCTTTTTCCTGAAAGAGACAAGCAGTGGATCAAAATCAGCCTTAACTATGGCGAAAACAGCCTGTAAAGTATTTAAAGAATTTAATTCTCATTGATGTCAATGGGATTTAGCTCCAAAATCTCAAGATTTTTTCACTTGAATTTAAGGAGTAGTTGTGTTAGGTGTCTGCTGTCAGAGGATGCTTTTTTATATTTTCTTCTAAGTTTCTATTCTTCTAATATTAAGCAACATACTCACACCACTCAAAGCACTGAACTCTCTTGAAAATATGGTCACCTTCTGAGGTGCCTAAGCAGGAGAAATACTTTTGAAAATCTAATCCATAGTGACTGATCCTCCTGCTACTCAGTTAATTACTCATCATTCCCATTAATGAAGTCTGTATTGGACCCCAAACAATTCAAATCATTAATAGCTTTGCTTATTTAAAAGCCAGGTTTTTTCAACTGTTGCTTGCACATATATTTCTTACATAGACAGAAGGCCTTTTTAAGGCAAAGGGAGACAAAGAATGAATAGTGGTCTATGGTCCAAATGAAAGTAAACCTTGTAATGACCTGTAACTTAAAAATTGCTTGTCCACTTCCTTTCATTCCATTCTCCTGCCTTCAGAATACATCTGGTAAGACTCATGACAAACTATGTTTCCAAGACAAAGTTGTGGGAAGCTAAAACAGAGCCTTATAATGAAAGTAACTTGCAACCTTCACAAGACAGAGCTTTGAGTATAAGAGACGTGCTTAGCATTTCATTCCTGTCAATGAAAAAGCACATGTGCCAGTCTGACATGTACCATGTCTCACACAATACACCATCTATTCACTTTGATAACAGCAATTTTATTTTTAGTCAGTTCAATTACTAATTTTGTTAAATATGGAATGCAGCAAAGCTATACCAAAAAATAAAATAACGTCAGGATCACAAGGTTTGTGTTTGCAGGTTCCTCATATTTCCTCAGAAATCATTAACTTGAATCTAAACTGAATTTGCAGTTGTTTACTTTAATTATGCCACATTTTGCATTTCTTTCAAAGAGTCAAGCAATAGCTTGTATAACTGCATCCTTTTTACTATAGACCCCACAGGCTTCTTGGAACTGATATGGATTATAAAAAGGCTTTTTTTAAAGATAAACAGCTATTTAGTTTATAAGCTCTAAACAGATGGTTTCTGTGTTCATAAATGCAGGCCTCCTGTAAGAGCTGCACACAGATTAGGGTTTGGTTAATATACATCCCATAATTTATGCTATTATAGTGACCAGGGGTGGGAGGGGGGAATACGAGATCTCCTCACACCATGATCATGAGCACTGATGGTTATGGATGATTCTTGAAAGATTTTTCTGTATCATTCTGGAGTCTTCAGATTCCATCTGTCTGCAGAGGACTTCCTGACCTGCAGTGTAAATTTTAGTGCGTAACATTGAGTTGCTATGAAAAAAAAGTCCCTCCTTTCTTCAGCACCAGTGGAACTATAAAGATTCAAGACTGTCAAAATGCAGCTCACAGAAGGAAGAAAAAGTCCTGCTTTTACCACCCTAGTTTGTATATGGCATTTTCCATTTCCTTTCTCTACTGTGTGACATTCCTTCCCTATATAACAATATTATTGTGATAGTATATAATTGTCATATTCAAAGAGGAGCAGCAGTGCTAAATATTGTTTACAAACCACTAATTACACACCACAGCAGTTCCATGACATGAGTATTATCCCCAATTTGCAAATGTGAAAATTAAGATGGAGAATTAGGGGCTTGCCCAAGGCTACAGAAGGAGTCAGTATCAAAATAAAACTCAAGAAAAAATTTCAAGAGCTCCTATTTGCTAATCTAGTATTTTAACCACTTGACCATACTATTTGAAGAGTCAGAGAGCCCATTGACTTTAATGGAATTAGGATCAGAGCCTAATTTGGCTATAAAGTGAGTTTCTAGTAGAGTTAAATATTTGAGTTACCGGTAATCCAGATTCACACCATAGTGCAATTAATAGCAGAATATGATCCAGAGTCATTCCAGGCATTTTACAAAGGGATATGAACACTTGCAAAGCTAACAATACAAGTAGTAATAGCTGGCAATTTTCACAGTGCATTATCTGAGGATCTGTAAGCGTTATACAGATATTAAATGCTAACTACACTCCAGGGAGGTAGGAAATCTTGCTAGTCTCATTTTTCCCAGTGACAGAGCTGTGAATACAGCCCAAGTCTCCTTTTTTCCAGTGCTCTGCAGCATTAGACTATAGTAGACTTTAGTGTACCCCTTATCTTTCCATCTTGTAGCAAAAAGAAATTGGAAAAGAAACTTAGAGCTGTAAAATACCATAGAGTATGTCTTCACTTGCAAATTAGTTTGAATTAAGGAGGCTTAATTTGAACTAATTTAGTGCCTGTCTACACTTGGCTTTCATTAGTTTGAACTAAGGAATTCCTGAATTTGCACTAATGAAAGTTTAGTTTGAACTAAGGATGATGTAGACAAGGATTAACCATTAGTTTGAATTTAATAAGTTTGAACTGAAGGCAGTTAGTTCAAATTAGTCCACTTTGTTAATTCAAATTAATAAGTTTGAGTTTAGTTTGAATTAAACTTCAACTTATTAGTTTGAATCAACAAATTCAAATGAACTTTTCCTAGTGTAAATTATGTAATTAGTCATACTTAACAATAGCTAGCCATTAAAATTGGCTGGTTACCCAACAGACAGATATCAGGGTTCCATTATTCTTAAGTGTTCTCAGATCTGGAGAATACCAACAGAATTCAGCTGCGTCAACTTTCTTGTCAGTAGCCTTTAGTCCTGCTCATCTCTGGGGAAAGAGTGAGGAGACCAGGGCTGATATGGGAATGTGGGTTATCACGTTCCATCAGGTCCCAGCCCAGAATCCTGAAAGTATGACAGTGTGGGATGGGGCTACACTCAAGCCTACATCCTGCTTGCCTTCTTCTGGCTCACTTTCTAACCCACAGTTCCTCAGTTTGGGGCATTGCTGCTGTTCATTAATGGTTCTTGAGTCTCAACCTCAAAATCTCAGGGCTGAAGCAGGCTACCCATTAGTGTGTCCTATCCAGTCCTCACCAATGGTTCTACCTGCCCCTCAGTGATATCTCAAAGGAAGGGGAGCAGACTTACAGCTGCACCTCCTCAGTAGAAGCTTCTAGAATTGACTTCTCTGCTGCCTGGGTTGCTAAAGCTCTCTTTATACTGTTCTCTTCAGTGCCTGAAGGCTGAAGTTTTCCAGACCCCCTACTGCCCTAGCCTTTCTCTTGCCTCAGCTTTAGCGTGGAGGTTGTAAACCTCATCACAGGAGGAGTAAGCATGTATGCAATTCTGTCCCACAATACTGACCTCTTACAATTCTTGTTACAGAATTAATTAGAGAACAGTGAAGTCACATTGCCTAATGATTCAACAGTACTGATATTAATGCTTAATACTTAACGTGAAAAGAAAACACATATAATTAGCTTTATTCACAACAGTTCACAATGAGCAACAGACATGTTTTCATGTAAATATGATAAACACACGTAAATATATCTTCCAAGGTGTTTTAAGAGAAGGTGCAGGATCAGGAATAAAGCTGCAAATTTCTTTACTACAATAATGCTTAAAATTACTGGATAATCTTCTGGAGGAAAAATGTCTATGTGCTATGATACAATTTTTTTTAAAAAGACAACAGTATTACATTATTTTCTCTCAGATTGGAGGTTTCTGCAGTTGGATAATCAACCACATTTACCAAACCTTTCTTACATGAAAGGCTTTTGAAGCAATAAATGGTGGGTCATGGGAACTTTCAAAGGAAGGACCTATGCCAAATTTTTAATCACCTGAAGTTAAGTTCCTAATGTCATATTATTTACATTCAGATGCCTAGACCTGAAATTCAGAAGCCCTGAGCACTTACAAATCCTACGGAAGTCCATGAGAGCTGCGAGTGCTCAGCACCTTTGAAAATCAAGCAACTTTTATTTGGATACTCACAGCTGGAGTTAGGAGCTTAACTTCAGGTACATAGGGTTGAAAATGTTGGCTGTAAATTTTTAATTCAAAAGGAAGGTCTTAAATTTGAACGGAACAGCTAAGTTCCTAAAAGCATTTCTAAGCATAGCAACCAAAGAATCTGAATTAATGCACTAATAAATCAAAATGTGAGGCATATGTTCAAAGCTGTAGGATACCAGAGCCAACTTCCTCATATATCCAAGTTGCAAATGCACAGATGTTTCTTCATTCAACAGTCATATCAGAAATTAGAAATGGTGCCTTAATTCCATCAGTGATATTACTAAAACACTGCAATAATGGATGAAGGGAGCTAGTAGAATTTTTTGTTCCCATTTTTCTTGTAGCTTCAACAAATCAAAAGACAGGATCAAGAGTCTGGGATCTGAAGAGATTTAGCAATCCTAAGTCCATGTGATACACACACTATAGCATAATCCATGTGTTTCTGCTGAATACTGGTCTGTGACTGTGGCTAAGTATTCTGAAATCATTAACCTCAAAAATTAAATTTGGCAGTTGATTTCTTTCTAGATATTATATCAATAGTCAAGATCATGAGCAAATTTTAGTTAATGATAACTGGGGACCATTTGCTTCAAATACCTTTAGAAAAAGCATGTGATCAATCAAAGAAAAAAAAGCTGGGTGAGGAGGCTACGACATTTATATAATCTGAAGTAATGTAAAATGTACAGAAGTTGGAAAGACATTAATCTGTAGCTATGCAGAAGAGCAAGGAAGTTCTGGGAAAATATATGCCTGAACACTGGCAATCACATTTTAATTTACAGTGAAACAATGGAAATACAATGAAAATGAATATTTTTAATTAATTATACTTGACAATTTGCTGTGACTCTCTTTACACTGTCTGTTTGTTTATTAACACTCAGGTGTGCAAGTCATGATTCCCAAAGGCTATGGTTACACTTAGAGGGTTAGTTCAAATTAACTTAATTTGAACTAACTGATTCAAACTAATAATGATTATTTTGAATTAAGTAATTAGAACTAACATGACCCCACTAGGAAAACCAATGAGCATGTCCATGGATGAGACTTGCTAGTTCAAATTAGGAGAGGGGTACCATGAGAGGTGTGGCAAGATGGTCCCCAAGAAGGGCCATGACCCAATATATAGAAAGAGGAAGACACCCTGGGAGGAAGGAGGTCAAAAAATGTTAATTTGAACTAATGGTTAGTGTGAATTAACACAGCTACACTGGGTTAATTTGAACTAGTAAATTTGAATTAACCCTTATTTTGAAGGAATTCCTTATTTTGAATTAATGAAAGCCAATGTAGCCATGCATTAATTTAATCTGAATTAATCCTCATTAATTCAAATTAAATTATAAGTGTAGACATACCCAAGACTATTTGTAGAGTGGAAGAAGTAATTGCATGAAAAATACTTGCTCTGCAAGGCTATGTCCACATCTTGCTTTTAAATCGAAACAGCCGTTTTTGATTTAAAAAAAGTTACGTCCTGACAATGTTCTGTTGTTTTGAAATGATGGAGCTCATCATTTTGAAACAACAGAATTCAATGCTAAACAATAAAACCTCTAGAGTAATCGAAATAGCCCTTGAATCGAAATGGCTGCTTCAAAATAACGTCCCCAGGGGCAGAGATGGGGGGGTGCCCCTTCTCCCCACCACTTCGCTGGCGGTGGGGTAGGAGGCAGAAGTCAGGGCACCCCTGTACCCCCGCTGCTGGCCGAGAGGTGTGGGCAGAGCTCCCGGGGTGCTCCAAAACTCCTGCCACTGGCTGGGCGGCAGGAGCAGAGCTGTGGGGTGCCCCAGTCCCCCCACTGCTGGCCAACTGGCAGGGGGTGAGCTCTTGGGGTGCCCTGGTCCCCCTGTTACTGGTGGAGCAGTAGGAGGTGAGCTCTCAGGATGCCCTGAAACTCCTGCTGCTGAGAAGGGGCGAGGACTCTGGGGCTCTCGAGAGCTCACCCCCTGCTGCTCCGCCAGCAGCAGGGGGGACTGGGGTGCCCTGAGAGCTCTGCTCCTGCCGCCTAGCCAGCAGCAGTAGTTTCGGGGCACCCCGGGAGCTCTGCTTCTGTAGCCCGGCCAGCGGCAGGAGTTTCAGGACACCCCAGGAGCTCTACTCCTGCCACCCAGCCAGCGGCAGGGGTTTTGGGGTGCCCCGAGAGCTCTGCCTCTGCTGCTCAGCCAGTGGCAGGGGTACAAGGGTGCCCTGAATTCTGCCCCCTCCCCCGCTGCCAGCGAAGAAGTGGGGAGGAGGGGTGCCCCCCATCTCTGCCCCTGGGGACTTTTTTCTCCGTAAGGGACCTACACCATCCCTGATCCTCTTCTTGTTATTGATATACTTGTAGAACCCCTTCCTATTATCCTTCACATCCCTTGCTAGTCGCAACTCCATTTGTCCTTTGGCCTTTCTGATTTTATCCCTGCAGTCCCGAGCAATGTCTTTATATGCCTCCTTAGTCATCTGTCCTAGCTTCCACTTCCTGTGAGCGTCCTTTTTATGCTTCAGCTCAGTGCAGAGCTCTCTGTTAAGCCACAGTGGGCGCCTTCCACATTTGCTGTGCTTTCTCCTTATTGGAATTGTATCTTGCTGTGCCCTTAGCAGGGTTTCTTTAAAATGCACCCAACTCTCTTGGACACCTTTCCCCTTCAGATCAGCCTCCCAAGGGATCCTGCCCATCAGTTCCCTGAGGGAGACAAAATCTGCTTTTCTGAAGTCCAGGGTCTGTGTTTTGCTTCTTTCCTTCTTTCCTTTAATCATCAACTTGAACTCAATCATTTCATGGTCACTGCTACCCAGGCTGCCATTGACCTCTACTTCCCTGATAAATTCTTCTCTATTTGTGAGCAGCAGATCGAGAGGCGCAAGGCCCCTCGTTGGTTGCTCCAGCATTTGTACCAGGAAGTTGTCCTCAACACTCTCCAGAAACTTCCTGGATTGCCTGTGCACTGCTGTATTGGCCTTCCAGCAGATGTCAGGGTAATTGAAGTCCCCCATGAGAACCAGGGCCTGTGCTCTAGAAACTTCTGTTAGTTGTACACAGAATGCCTCATCCACTTCCTCCTTCTGATCTGGTGGTCTGTAGCAGACACCTACCACAACATCCCCCTTGTTGCTCTCCCCTCTAAACTTAACCCACAGACTTTCAACTGGCTTGTTTCCACTTTCATGATGGAGCTCTGAGCAGTCATAGAGCTCCTTTACATATAGTGCTACTCCTCCCCCTTTCCTTCCCTGCCTGTCCTTCCTGAACAGTCTATACCCATCTATTGCAGAGCTCCAGTCATGCAAACTATTCCACCACGTCTCTGTTATCCCAATCATGTCATAGTTCTTTGTCTGCGCTAGTGCTACCAATTCCTCCTGCTTGTTTCCCAGGCTCCTTGCATTTGTGTATAGGCACCTAAGATACCCAGCTGATTGCCCTACTTTCCCATTTTGACATTCAATTCTATTGTATCTACCTCCCTGGATTTTCTTTTGGTGTTGACCTCCCCCACCTGCCTCAGGCATTAGGGCTTCATTAGAGCATCTAAGAAAGTTATTTGATTCCCCCCGCATGTTCCAACTATCCTCTCTTCTATCCCTGTAGTTACAGTCCCGGCACCCCCCAAGTTCCATCCCATCCCCCTGGTCTCCCACATAGTCACTTACCTGTGGGCTTTGGTCTCCTTCCCCCTTCAGACCTAGTTTAAAGCCCTCCTCACTAGGTCAGCCAGTCTGCGTCCAAATACGCTCTTCCCCTTCCTCGAAAGATGGAGTCCATCTCTGCCTAGCAGTCCTTCTTCCTGAAACAGCAACCCATGGTCGAGGAAGCCAAAGCCCTCCTGACGACACCATCTTCGCAGCCAAACGTTCATCTCCAGGATGCATCTGTCTCTGCTCAGGCCTCTACCCTTGACCGGAAGAATCGAGGAGAACACCACCTGTGCTCCAAACTCCTTCGCCCGCGCTCCCAGAGCCCTGAAGTCACCTTTGATCTGCCGAGGATCACCTCTCGCAGTATCATTGGTTCCTACATGGATGAGAAGCATGGGGTAGTAGTCAGAGGGGCGGATGATTTGTTTTGGTGGCCATTTAGAAAGCTGATTGTAGTTTGTCAGATGGAAAAGGAAGGGAGATGTTTACGTAGCAGTTGTAGAGAATATTTTTAAAAGTATATTTAAAACTGCCATGAATCACGTGAGGCTTCCTGAGCCAGAGACCCAGATTATGACACCAGGTGACATAGTGGAATTTTATTGTTTTTCCACTTGTACATAAATTTGTTAAAATAATTGATATTTTTTTTTGGTGTGGCTAGTCTAACCAACAGGTTGCCCTGCCAGGGGCTCTTGAAATGGCAAGAGGGATGTTTAGTGGTTGGCTGGGAGTTCACTCTCCTGAAGCCTGCCAGCCTTGGATCAACAGGATTCCCTGAGGCTAGTAGCTGGTCATTTCCTCAGAGTTGGGGGAATAGCCTAAAAGATGAACGACCAGACAAAAAGAAACCATGAAACAAATGCCTAACAAATCTCTGAATTGCTAACCTTCATACATAAAGAGAGATTATAGGCCAAGATGATGGTCTGAAGAAATGTTGATAGACTTTGTGTGCAGGATGCCAGCTGATTTAGAAATACAATCTGACAATTGGGTCTGGGCTGTAAATTCCACTGGTAGCAAGAAAATTGTAGGAGTGGTGGTTCAGAACAAGCTTTGTAACGCTGTTGGAGATATCATTTGGGTGAATGATTGCTTAACAGACATCTAAATACAAGTGAAGGAGTGCAGATTTTTTGTGGTGTCAGTCTAAGTTCCAGAACAAGGATTGATAGGAGGAAGAGAAGAGTTTAGGTAGGAGCCTGCAAAACCTAGCAGATCCCCTGGGACATTTCAGTGCTAATATGGATGCAGACTGATCAGGCTATGAGTAGATATGGGATGGGATATATTTGGAGATACTCTGCTTGACATTTGCCTAGGCAATGAGCAAGTGACTGCCAACACATGGTTAAAGAAAACAGAAAGTCATCTTCACATATACTGAAGGGATGGAGTAAGCTTGCAGATAGATAGATAGATTTTTTTTTTTTTTTTACTGATTTGGATGAACCAGAGGAAAATGAGTAAGGATTATTAGGCTATCTTGAACAAGACAGTCACACATCAGTGTGAGTCAAAGGTGGCAATGGTTGCTTTTGGCAAATGGACCAATATGAGCTTTGCCCAACAAGTTACATATTATGATGTGGAGACTACATGGTTTGACTACAAACAAGTTTAGGGAGATTTTTGCAAGGTTTGAGACAAGGGTTATGCAAAGTGAAACAGCAGAAGAGGACTGGTGTATCTTCAAAAACATGCTGATTCAAGATGCTAGGTGGATGCGCTAAGCTGGGTAAACCATGATCTCATGAAGATTGTGACAAAATGTAGAGGTGCAGAAAGCATTAGTAATGAGAAGCCAAAAATATTGATGGAAAATAACCCTTTGGAAGAAGCAGCTGCTGCCTATAGAACCTACAGGTGAGCAGCAAAGCAAACAGTCAAAGGCAAGAAACCTTGTTTTAGGCAATCTGTATAATGAGTTGAACCACCATCTTAACTTGCCAGAAAGAAATGTACACAATTACATGGAAAAGGAAGGAAGATGTAGTGAGCATGTCATTAGTAAAATATGCAGGGGGCTATCTTTTTATGATAGCAGGCACAGTACATAACTGATGGCAAGAATACTATGAAGGTCTACTTAACGAGAAGACCCCTTAGCACAATAGCAGTATAGCTTATTAACTGATAATCTTCGGTATTGATCACTTTTCAGAGACAGATCTCAAGTCTTCACTGCTCAAGGTGGCCTATGGAAAAGAAGGAGGTCTGAACAAAGCCATGGTTAAAATGATCAAGGCCTAGAGAGAGGTTGGTGTACACTCACTGAAACTAGTTCTGTGCACAGTGTTTGTAAAAAGAAGAAAATCTCAACAATAGCAAAAGTCCATATTAGTACTATAAAGATGAACATACATGACTGCCCGAAGTGCACGAAGTTACTGTCTCACTACATGAAACTGTTAGACAAAATCAATGATAGTCTCATTCATTGAATAGTGAAGTCTGTTTTAGGAAAGGAGCCATTTGTTTAGAAAGGGAAAAGGATGACAGATGGTATGCTCATCACTGGACAAGAAGCTGGAGGGAAACTTTAGAGTTATGATTGTGCAAGATTATAAATTAGAGGAGCTCCCTCATAAACTGTGGTGTTATGAATATAAGAATTTTGATTTGTGCCATGGAACCAAGGGTTGAAAACATAATGTAACTATGTATCGCAGTTCACCACAGCTGATTCAGTAACTGGTACATTCATTATTGCAGGAGAGAGGGAACATATCTTCTGGGAATGCCTGCAAGAATTATATTTTTATAGTTATATTAAACTAGCTTTTTAAGGCTACTGTGAAGTTATACAAATATATCTACCTATTATTGAATATTCAGGACTCAAACCTGCCACAGGAGCTAAAAGAGAGCTAAAAGCTATAAGTAATACTTCAGTGTACACTGAGGACAAAGATTCAAGCACACACTAACTACCAGTAAATGAAGCTTAAGGAAGAAATAGCTGACGATCACCCCCAAGTAAAGTGGTTTGCCTTCTTTATATCCGATTGAGATTAAGTCCTTCTTCTAAGCCCAAACATGGGTCATTCACTACTATTCTATAGCCTAGTCGGTCTAGGCGTATAACTGACATATGCCATCCTTCCAGAATGTTCATCTAGCTTTGCCTTTATTATTTCTAGACATTCTTGTGGGTTTTGTGGTGTCTTGCACAGATTATTTAGGGCCCAGATTAGATAAATCCCTTCCTGTTTTGATGTGTCCTGACTGACCCATGACAAAGTTCATGATCAAAATATAGCCCCTGGATTTCCAAAACACTACTCCATGCACAAACAAGTATATTATTCTAACTTACAAATTCCTATGCCTTTAGCTGTCTCATACAGGCACAGTAAAATTTCCACACAGGCCTGCAAAGTACTTCACATTACAACTTTTAAACTAAAATGTATGTACTGCCCTAGGAACCTATAATAAGTCTATGATCTTAATAAAATGATTTCTTAAACCTATAAAGAAAAGATATATGCAAGCAAGCCGGTTAGGTTATGGGCTATGACACCTCTCACAAGCAAATCCTGGTGCCAGCTTCAGGGATGCTCTTACTTGTAGCTGGATATAATGCCCCCTGCACAGGCTACACCAATAGCTGCTGAAAGTACAGCAAAGTACAGCAGAGATTTTGTCATGGCCCTTTCCTAGTACTTGTTACTAGGTATAATGGCCTCTGAACAGGCTAATACAGCAGAGTACAGCAGTGATTTGGCCATGGCCCTTTCTTAATACTATGCCCTATGGTGGTGGTTTCCAATCTTTTTGGCTCAAGGACCGCAGATATTATTTTTACAACCCTGAAGGGCCACCTGAGCTCCTCTTCTCCTTCACCCACTGTAGCCAGAAAGAAGGAGCTCAGTGAAGAGACTGATCTCAAGCCTCCCTTGCTGCAGCAGGGAAATCACACACATCCACTAAGCCTGTGTGCTCCATCTGGGTCCCTAGGTAGTGGCTCCCTTCTGCAGCCAAGGGGACAAAAGATCTGTGGTTCCCTTCCTTTGGCTCCAGCAGAGATCCCAGCACCTATGGACTTGCTCCTTCCTACAAACAGGATGAAGGGAGCATTGATCTTCCAACCCCTTGCTGCAGCAAGGAGCTTTCACCAGTCTTTTAGCCCAGTGGAAATGCACTCTGCCTGAGTCCTTAGGCAGCAGCTCCCTTTTGAAGCCAGCAGGAGAGGAGTTGAGGGCCACTTTTGACCCCCAAGCCTCAAACTCAGACTCACTGCCCTGTAGTATGGGAAAGAGTGGATTGCTTAGGGCCTACTATATTATACAAGTAGTCCCCTTTTCTACAGAAATCTGGCTAAATCAGCTTTGCAGCTATTACAAATACAAATACAAGGCTGTTTAACCCTCAGCAGGCTGGGTCTGTGGTGTCTCACTCAGAAAGCTGCCTTACAGCCCAATTGCCATGAAAGAGTGGAATTTACACCATCTACTCCTAACTCCCCCACATAGAGATGGGGTGAGCACAGCAGAGACAATGTGTGGAGAGGTACCTGGGGGTCATGTCCCTTCCACCCACAGCTGATATTTTCTCCAGGATTTATATGCCCTGCCTTCAATCCTGCTGTATACCACCAGAATCTTTAAATTATCCCCCAACCCTACAGTATCAACATTGTGTCATCTCTGAAGCACAGTATTCCAGATGTTGGTAAACTGACATATACAGTGACAGTATATTTTCCGTATTATCCTCCTCCATCATCTTAACTTTAATAGGAGCCAGATCAACTCCTTAGGCCTTAGTGTAAATTGGATATAAATTTCCCTATCAGTTTGAAATACTAACTTTTTATACCCACTCTGGCACAGGTATAAATGACTGAACAAGGGACAAAGAAATGGAGTATCAGGTCCTTGAAGCTCAATGCCTACTTTTAGGTTTCCATAGAGTATTTCCATGTTTGAAAGTGTTGGCCTCAGTGAATGTCATTCATCATCATTATGTAACCTTCACGAAAGATCTACTCCTTACTCTGGACCAGTTGGCCTAGTTTTACTTACATTACACTTAATGTCTGAGACTAAGTTGCTTTACTCTCTTGCGGTGTGGATTTTTTTTTCTTTTAAATAAAAGTTGCTGGTACTTGGTCAGGGACCAGAGGCCACCAGAAGCAGCCGCAGGAGCCAGGGCCACACTGCTGTTAAAAAATAAGGTGCTGGTACTCAATACCCCTGAGTACCATCAAAAAAACCCCAAAACCCTGCTCTTTTTGTCTTCCTGGTATAAAGACAAAATACTTTCCCTCTAGTAACATATTGAAAAGTAACAGAGCTGCTGTTGTAATCATAAGTACATCAGAACACCTGTACTGCATCAGATTAATGGTTCATCTAGCATGGTAGCCTATTTTGTGGCAGTGGCCAATGCCAGGTGCTTCAAAGGGAATGAATAGAATAGGTAATCATCAAGCGACCTATTCCTAGCTTTTGGCAACCAAAACACTACTGAATGTTTCAAAGCTGGAAAATAAAGCAGCAATACCAATATACTAGAAAATGATAGCATTTAAATGCTTTGCACAGCTTCAGTTAAGGTTCTGATTTGAAGGCTGAGGTTTTGTTTTGTTTTGTGTTAAAAAAAAAACCTATGACAAATAAAATCTCTGGATATTTAAGTAATGAAAACATTTGAATGCTTGTGTGATGTGGCGTGGAATGTACTTAGCCTTAAGCAATGCAGGGAAAGAGCACTGGAAAAGCCTTGATTCTCATGTCCGTTTCCTGCACAGTGAGCTACACAAAGTCTTCTGTCCATGTGCTAGCCGAGTGGAAGGATTGTTCCATTGTTATATGAATGAGGCATCAATATCTCACATGAGGGGGTTAGTTACTTGCACCAGTCAATAGGGCTGGCCTGGTGTGGTGGAGGTGAGAAGGAAAAGAGTGAGTGCATGATGCCCTCTTTGAAAAGGCATGGAAGAGGTTTGCTTCAACCTTCATTCTTGCAGGACTCACAGAGTTCTTGTACCTGCCTCTGTCACAATATCTCCAGGAGTTTCTTCTGTGCCTAAAGAGATGTGTGCAAATACTCCTACTTTGTGACCAGGGCCATGTCTAGGTGGGTGCGGGGCCCTGAGTGATTTGCTCTCTGCGGGGCCCCCACTCATCCCCCCAAGCACTGGGGGACAGGGCCAGCTGACCCAGGGGAGGCCACTGTGCTGGCCGTCCCATGCCAGGGACCAGGTGAGCTGGCCAAAGGCAGCAGAACAGGAGTGCAGGGTCTGGTTTCTCAGCTCCCCTTAAGCCAGTAGTTGTCAAACTTTTTTTTCCTTGGGACCTAGCACCAGACCCCTCTGCCATGTGGCAACCCTCCACTGGAAAAAAGCAGCCACCGCTAGAAAACTGAACAGTGACCATGGCTGGGGGGTGGTGGAGTTGGGAGGAAAGTCCCTCATGGCTTTCAACCTTTCTCTTGAATCTTCTGTTGAATCTCTGAAATCCACACATCACCTACATGGAACATGCAGAGGGTGATTCCACGTGCCATACTCCTGTCTCAAATCAGGAAATATGTCAAGTCTCTAAAATTGCATGTAGTAGCCTGGCGTCTGTGTGTGGGAGCTCCTTGCAAATGGGGGGGGGGTGACTTGGTGGAGAATTGAGATGGAAGTGCTGAGACAGCGGAAGGTAAAGAGAGCCAATGCCAGGCTGGAAAAGGTCCTGGAAGATCCTGTCTGTTGCTGAGTCTGTCCAAGTCCCTCCAGGTCCTGGTTCCTTCTCCGCTGCCAAACCCCAGGAACTGAAGCAGCCCCTCTGGGTTCCACTTTCACCTCTGCTCTTCCTCTGCTCCCTGAGTCTGCATGAGTTTCCATGAACGCACAATTGTCTGATATTGTGAGTGAAGGGATGCTAGCTCTCTCTGCTTGATCTGGTGACCATGTGCATAAGGCAGCAACACAATGGGGATATCCATTCCCACTTTCAGATTAGGACCTTGTTATAACTTCTCCTTCCAGGAGATCTATCCCTGAGTTGGATTTTATTCTGTTACTTAGGCTTTCTAACTGTAGAAAAAATATCATACTTTGTAACACAGGCTCCAACTAGAACAGTTTGCTTTTCTCTTCTCTTTTTAATTATCAGTCAAAAAATCTCTGGAAAGAGTTTCAATTAAAATTTACAAGTTTATTTCTTTTGTTGCAAGCAAGGGAATTCTCAACCCACTGAAAAAAGAGGCAAGTCCTAATTTGCAAAAATAACTGCAATCCCCATATCCCAGAAATGGTGGAATAAGTTTTTCACATTTTTTTTCTTTTCTTCACTGGGTCTATTGATTAAAAAAACACAAAGGTTGCTTGCCAATGACCTCAGTCTTTTTCATATGAATGAGAGAAGCCCAAAGAGATACTGTCTAAGAAAGGAGGCATAGAGGTTGTTTGAACAACAATTAGCACCTCATTGTTGGTCCTAATGACTCACCTTTGTTACAATGCTGATACCCCAGGCTGCATGAACACTGCCAGTTTCCAAAGGGGTAGCCGTACTAGTCTATTCCAGCCCAAAAAACCCAACAACCTGAGGAGTCATGTGGCACTTAAAGACTAATGGATTTATTTTTTGCATGAGCTTTCATGGGAGAAAATCTCACTTCGTCAGATGCTTCAAAGATGGGTGAAGTAAGTTCACTCATCTTCGAAGCATCTGACAAAGTGGGATTTTCTCCCATGAAAGCTCATGCGAAAAATAAATCTGTTAGTCTTTAAGTGCCACACGACTCCTTGGTGTGGTGTTTTTTTTTGTTTTTGTTTTTTTGTTTTTTGCATCAACACTGCCTTAAGCAACTTTCACACCAAGCTTTTCCTCTTTCTGGCCTCACAGAAGAGCTGGCCATGTGCTGCCACTTTTGGCCGGCTTTCCCGGTCCCTGGCATGGGAGGTTGCGGCCCCACAGAGCCCCCCAAAGTGCAGCGCCCTGGGCAGCTGCCCCTCTCGCCCTCCCCTAGGGTTGGCTCTGTTTGTGACTGTCTTAAGTACTATGATCTAGTTCTGTATATTAAGACAAAGATGACATATCTTTTGTATCAAAAATATTATCATTTCCAATGTATATATCTTTTCTATTATGTCACTCTTTATAACACTGAGCACATCTAGTGTGTGAGGAGGGGGAGGAAGAATGCTGTTATTGCCCACCAATGTTCCCTCTAAGCTGCGCCCGTGCGCTCGGGCGTAGCAACTCCAACCCCTCAGCGCACACCTCGCTGGCGCTGGCGCAGGGCTTCAGCTGCTGCTCCTTCCAGCCTCAGCACACATTCTTCCAGGGGGCAGGGAGCAGTTCCCTGGAGTTTAAAATCTCCCCTGAATATGCTCAGGGTGGGAGATTTTAAATTTGTCAGAACAGATTCCTGCTGCCCAGAAGAACGGCAGCAGTGAGAGGCAGGCTCTGCGCAGGAGTGGATGGAGCCGGGGACCCAGGGGAAGGGGATCCCAGGGGACTTCCGGACGTCAGCTGGAGGGCGCAGGGAGGTGGCGCCCAGCTGTGGGACTCAGGACATCCCTCCCCTCCCCCTGCTGCCTGCCAGGGAGCAAGCAGCTTCTCTAGGACTCCGTTTGCCAGACATCTGGCAAAAGGAGGACATCTCCTCCTATTTACCTTCATGTACTGAGTGGCTGCTGTCCTCAGGTATTCTAAAAATAGGTGATTCCTGCCCCCGTGTTACTTATGAATAGAATGTTAAAAAAAAAAAAAGAAGAAGAAAAGAAAAAGAAAAAGAAACAGGCTTAACACAGGACTCAAACCCATGAAACTCAGGCTGTCTCCTGTACACACGTAGCACAGGCAAGTAGAACATACTGGTCCCCTGGCTCTCATAGGCTTAAACAGTCTTTGTGGTATGGTGGGTAAAGCACAAGACTATCAGTAAGAAAGTTATGGGTTTGAATTCTAACATTGATGTTTTGATTTTTTTTTTTGGAGGAGGGGACTGTTAGTCCCTACACAACAGCTACCCTGAGGGGCAAGAAGGAGCAGGAAGAAAACCCTAATAAAATGAAAGAAAATAAAGTATACTGTGAATGAAATACTAACAGGGATCAATTAAGTAAAACAAAACAAGGCACATTGTTTCTAACCAATTCAAATGTAGGACTTTTTTTTTTAATTATAAAATGGGCTTCTGTAGAAAATAAAAAAGCAGCACGCCAACTTTTTTACTTTTTAGGTGTTTCTCAAGTTTATATTTGCAAATTTAGGGTACTTTTATTTTTCTTAGTCTCATGAACATTAATGAAAGGGTCATGAAAAATGTTCATTTACAGGGAAAAATCAGTTTTCAGTAAAATAAGACATTTTGGTAATTTTTTTTTATTTTAAAGTAATTTTAAAAAACACATAACGTTGTGGTGTTTTAATGCTGCATGCATTATCATTACCATTTTCCATGACACAATATGGTAATAACAGCAGTGTTCCCTCTAAGCTGATGATGCAGCTAAGCAAGTTATGGGTATGCTTTGGGGGCTAGCAGGCAGTGGGGAAGGACCCATATTGGTTGGGGAATTTGCCCAGCTGCATCCATAACTTGCTCACCTGCATCCATAAGTTGCTCAGCCGCATCATCACCTTAGAGGGAACATTGTTGCCCACCAGTAAGCAAATTGTGATCACTCCAACAGCGCATGTATGAGCAGGGCTGTTGAGCCCGCTGCCCCCTCTTGGCTGCACTGTCTCCTCCACCCCACCCCGCTGCCTTCAGCATGAAGCCTAAGGCAGCGAGGGGGTCCAGGAATGTGGAACCCAGCCTCTGCTCTGGGCCAGCCCTCCCCATCCCCAGGGCAGGGAACAGCCAGTCCAGGGGTGGAGTGGGCCAGCCCAGAGGCTGGGTTCCACTTTCCAGCCCTGTCTACAGTTCTCGTGAAGTATAGACTGTCCGTACAGAGCAGAGAATTGTGTGAATTTATAAGCCTCTGGAAGTGTCCTGAAATTCCAATCATGACCACTCTGGTGTTCCTCTTCAATTCCACTACTCCAACACAACTACCCCCTCCATCCTGTGAAGCCTGGGAAATTTTAAATTTTCCCATTGTAGTCACTTCCTGTTCTTGGTGCTTACAGAGCCAGCGTGTTGCAGGGAACAATGCCAGCTGGACACAATAAATGCATGCCCACATGGAGCACAGGTGAGGTTCTGGATGTGATCAACATTGGGGGGAGTCAGCTGTACAGGTGCAGCTGCAGTTATGCAGCAGCAGGCACAATAAAAATCTAGGTGAAATAAAAGGGTGGAAGTTGGTAGCAGCTATAGTGAATGATGCAAAGAAACTACAAGTCCCAGGGGAACTTGTAAAGTTACCCACAGTGCTCAGAACTCCTGTCCTTCTACCCAGGGGTCCAAGTTCTGGAAGCTGATGAGTGGCACAGTGGGATAAAAGTTCCCACAATTCAATACTCTTTCTAGCAAAAATGCAAAGAACAGTGTGGACACACTATTCCGTTATAAGGACCTCAGTGTGGATGCACAATTGTGCAATAACTAAACCACATTTATTATACTGCAAAGATCTTTGTGAAACAATTTTCTAGTGTAAATATAGCCTAAAATATTAATTGTAACTGATAATCAAAACAGGTAACACTAACAACAAGTTTGAAGGAATGCAAATCTGAGTGAGAAAGAAAACATAAAAGAACATAGAGATAAATAAGATAAAGTCAAGTCACCAGGAGCTAATGAAATGCATCCTAAGGTACTTAACAAATGACACAAAGCAATCTTGATACCATTAGCAATTACCTTTGAGAATTCCTGGAGAATGGATGATTTCCAAGAGGAATGGAGAACAGGAAACATAATACCTATTTTTAAAAAGGGGGAAGCAGAGGACCTAAGTAATTATAGACCTCTTAAAGTAACTTTTATGCCTGGAAAGATATGAAAGAAACTTTTAATACAATTTCCAGAGGGGTAGTTGTGTTAGTCTGTTGTACAGCAAAAACAACAAGAGGCCTGTGGCACCTTACAGAGTAACACATTCCTTTGGGCATCAGCTTTTGTGGGTTCCAACCCACTTCCTAAGATGCAACCCACTCCAACCCACTTTGTCAGGTTGCATCTGAAGAAGTAGGTTGGAGCCCACTGAAGCTTATGCCCAAAGGAATCTGTTAGTCTATAAAGTGCCACAGGCCTCTTGTTGTTTTTGCTGTACAGCGGACTAATACAGCTACCCCTCTGGAAATTGCTTGGAGCCTACAAAAGCTTATGCCTGAAGAAATCTGTTAGTCTGTAAGGTGCCACAGGTCTCTCATTGTTTTTAATACAATAATTTTGTAAGCAGCTAGGTCCGAGACGATAATAGGCTTACAAGGGGTACCAAGCATGTATTTGTCAAGAAAAAGTCATGCCAAATCAATGTAATAACCATCTTTCATAGAGTTACTGCCTTATTGGAGGTGGAGAAGCAGTAGACATGATATATCTTGATTTTAATAAGACTTCTGACATAGTCTACATGACATTCTCATAAGCAAGCTAGGGAAATGTGGTCTAGGTGAAATTACCGATGTCACTACTGTATTGTGCACAATTACTGGAGTGAACAACTGGTTGAAAGTCAGTGTACAAATGGAAGTTATCTATGGTTCAAAGTCAAAACTGGGAGGGTGTATCTCATGGGGTTTCTTAGGGGAGTGTTTCCCAACCAATGTGCCATGGCGTACAAGTGTGCCATTAGGCCTGATCAGGTATGCCATGGAATTTTTTGAAAAACCACTCAGAGTTCTGGATTGGATTGTGAATATTAATGAGTTCATTTAGAGACTATACAATGGTGTGTCTCAAAATAATTAAAGGCTGTAAGGTATACCAGAGCCAAGAAAAGATTGGGAACCACTGCCTTAGGGGTTGGTCCTGAGTCTGGTACAAGTCAATATTTTTTTATTAATGACTCAGATAATGGATTTGAGTGTATGCTTATAAAATCTGAGGATGACACTAAGCTGGGTGGGCTCATAAGCCCTTTGGAGGCCAGAAGTAGAATTCCAAACAATTCTGACAAATTAGAGAATTGGTCTGAAATAAACAGGATGAAACTTAATAAAACAAGTGCTAGGTACTTACTTAGGCAAAGTCAAGAGCACAACTGTAAAATAGGAAATAGTTGGCTAGGCAATAGTAATGCTGAAAAGAATCTTGGGTTAGAGTGGATCACAAATTTAATGTAAGTCTGCAACATGGTTCAGCTGCAAAAATGGCTAATATTATTCTGAAGTATATTAACAGGAGTGTCATATGTAAGGCACAGGGGGTAATTATTTTTCTTTACTCAGTGCTGGTGAGATCTGCATGGGAGTACCATGTCCAGCTATGGGTGCCACACTTAGGAAATCTGTGGAAAAACTGGAGATAACACAAAGGAGAGCAACAAAAATGAAAAAAAAAATCTAGAAAATCCATTGTATGAGGAAAGGTTAAAAAAAACTCTCTAAAAGGACAGAAGGGGAATCTGATAACAGTTTTCAAATATGTTAGAGATTGTTCTCCAGAAGACAGGAGTCTGTTCTTTTCCATGTACACTGAAGGTAGGCCAGAAAGTAATGCACTTAATCTGCAGCAAAGGAGATTTAGGATAAATATTAGGAAAACTTTCTAACCATGAAGGTAGGATAGCTCAGTAATAGGCTTCCAAAGTAGGGTGTGGTATTCCAGTTACTCGAGGTTTATAAGTTTAGGTTGGACAAACACCCATGAGGAATGATCTGCAATACTTGGTCCTGTTACAGCGAAGGGGGCTAGACTTAATGCCTTCTCAAGGTTCCTTCCCTTCCTACACTTCTGTGAGTCTATAAATAAAGACTGAGTTTTGGGTGGGACCTACAAAAAGGCATGAAGCACTTCCAGATGAGCCTACACATAATCAGAAATAAGAACTCCCTTATTCCATCCATGGATGCTACTTTTGGCTTTTCTTCATATGAATGGTTGGTTGGGAGTTTTTCACATCTCATCAGTTAATACAGTCAAATTGAGTAACTGGAATAATGGCCTTTTCTAAATGGAAAAGATAAATAACATACTCTTTTCCTTGGACAGAGAAAGGCTTTGAACTACCAATCAACACCATACAGAGGAGTATAGAACTTCATTATAGAGCTGAAACAGTCATTTTTAGAGAGAACTTCAAGGACCTTATAAAGTAATAAATGACAAAATTAAGATAAATAGGCCATATTTTGAAAAAGATAAATATATCTCCTAGAGGAAAGAAATAACTCATATTAACACATCTCACACATCACTCTACATTCCTCTGGTATTCAAATACTTTAGAGATCATAGTTCTATGGATGGTTTAATATAATAGGACAATTAATGGACATTAATGATAAGATTCTAACACATTTTTCCGTTACACCCAAGAGAGCATCCTTAATTTTGACATTTCCTAACTTTTGAGTCCTTGACTTTCTAATCTTAAAATCTTTCAAGTAGACTTTTAGGTGTAATTTTCATATAACGGGAAATTCACCCTTGTCTGAAGGTCAGAACAAGCTGTAAACATCAGTTAAATGTATGGTGGAACTCCCATTTACTTTTATGGGTACAGGATCAAGATATGAAGGCTTAATTAGAATATAAGTGATGTACTGGCCTTGTCTTGCCCTCTGCAGAAGGGTGAATTTCACCTGTATTACACAGTAAACCTGTATTACACAGTAAATAGCAAAAAAGTTTAATTATAATGAATGCTGTAAGAATGCCTAGCAGGATAACGGTTGGTTACTCACCAGTAACCGTCCTTCTTCGAGATGGGCTGCTCACATACATTTAGTTACAGGTGTCTGTGTGCCACAGCACATGGTAGCTCAGAAAGGCTTTAGCATTAGCCTGTCAGGTCAGGGGGCACAGCCAACGCCCCCTCCACACCGCGACCGCAGCTATATAGGTGACCGTGACCGTGACCCTCCCAGTCCCATATACCTTTGCCAGCTCCGTTAGCGGGAACGGTGGGAGGGACCTGAATGTATGTCAGCAGCCCATCTCGAAGAAGGATGGTTACTGGTGAGTAACCAACCGTTCTCCTTCGAGCGCTGCTCACATCATTCAGTTACAGGTGACTGCTAGCTGTACCCAAGGATGGTGGGAGGAGTTACAGTCTATCCACACTGAGTACAGCTCTGCCCACAGCAGCAGCATCTCTAGCCTGTTGGGCAATGGTGTAGTGCATCGTGAAGGTATGTATCGACAACCACATAGTGGCCCTGCAGATCTCTTGGATTAGGGCCTTAGCAAGGAAGGCCATGGAAGGTGCCTGAGCTCTGGTAGAGTAGGTTTTCACAGTCTATGGGAGAGGCATATTTGAACTTCCATAGCAGTTATTAATGCAGTTCACAATCCACTTGGAGATGCATTGGGAGGATACTGGCAAGTCTCTCATGTGTTCAGCGACTGCCACAAACAATTACCAGCAGATCAAGGGATGTAATCATTCCCCTCTATTCTGCACTGGTAAGGCCACATCTAGAATACTGTGTTCAGTTTTGGGCTCCCCACTACAAAAAGGACAGGGACATGCTAGAGAGTGTTCAGAGGAGGGCAACCAAAATGATTAAAGTGCTGGAGCACAAGCCCTATGAGGAAAGACTGAAAGCATTAGGCTTATTTAGTCTGCAGAAGAGAAGATTGAGGGGGGATTTGATAGCAACCTTCAACTACTTGAAGGGATGCTCTAAGGAAGATGGAGCTCGACTGTTCTCGGTAGTAACAGAGGACAGAACGAGGAGCAATGGTCTCAAGTTGCGGTTAGGGAGGTCGAGGCTGGATATTAGAAAAAACTTTTTTACTAGGTGAGTGGTGAAGCCTTGGAATGAGCTGCCGAGGGAGGTGGTGGAATCTTCATCTTTGGAGGTGTTTAAGGCCCGGCTGGACAAAACCATGACTGGGATGGTTTAGTGGGAGTGGTCCTGCCTCTGGCAGGGGGTTGGACTAGATGACCTATGAGGTCCCTTCCAACCCTATGATTCTATGATTCTATGAATTGGGAGGTCTTGCAGAAAGATCGTGTGCACTCAGTATAGATTAGGAGTGCTCTCCTCACATCCAGGGTATGCCACGGTCTCTGGTTTTCAGTCACCTGAGGGTCTGGATAGAAGACGGGCAGGCAGATTTCTTGATTCACGTGGAAGGGGGTGGCAGCCTTGGGCAAGAACGAGGGGTGGTGACTCAGGATCACCTTGTCTGGGAAGAAAACCATGTATGGAGGTTCAGAGGACAGGGCTCGTAACTCTGAGACCCTTCTGGCTGAGGTAATTGCTATGAGAAAAGCCACCTTACAGGACTGTATGAGCAGGGTGGCTGAGTCCAAGGACTCATATGGTGGTTCTGTCAGAGCCCGCAGCACAACATTCAAATCTTAGATCAAGAAGGTAATCCAAATTTGCCTGAACTGGTGCAGAGGTAGGGTCTATGTCTTTGTCACGGCACCAAGTGGAAAAGTGATTCCATTTTGCCATGTAGGTGGACCTGCTGGAGGGTTTCCTGCTACCAACCAGGACCTTTTTAACCATATCTGAGCAGCGTCTCTTTTGCTCTCTTAGCCAGAGAGCATCCAGGCTGTCAGGTGCAGGAGGCCCAGGTTTGGGTGCCGAAGGTGTCCCAAGTCCTGTGTCAGGAGGTCTGCCCACCATGGGAGGCGGAGAGGGGTCCTCACTGACATGTCCTGTAGGAGAGGAAACCAGTGTTGTCTGGGCCAGTCCGGGGCTATCAGAATGATGTGTGCCTCGTCCACGAGGACCTTCAGGAGCACCCGGTGAATCAAGGGAATTGGAGGGAAGGCATACATTAGGGCTCCCACCAATTGAGGAGGAAGGCATTGCTGAAAGAACCTTTCTCCCAACCTCGAAGGGAGCAGAACTGGGGGCATTTGCGGTTCTGCCCCGTGGCGAAGAGGTGGAACTGAGGGGTTCCCCATCTGTTTGCCAGCAGGGAGAAAACCTCGTTGTGGAGGGACCATGCATGATTCTCCAGGGGTCTCCTGCTGAGTGAGTCCGCTATGCCATTGTTTACCCACGGTAGGTGGGAGGCAGTCGGCGTGAAGTGATGGTCTATCGCTAGTTGCCAGAGCTTTGTCACTTCCTCGCATAGCGCTGAGGAGCAGACTCCCCCTTGATGGTTTGTGTAGAACACAGCCATTGTATTGTCTGAGAGGATCTGGACCACCCTGCTTTGGATCTGGTCTAGGAAGGTCATGCAGGCCAGTCTGATAGCCCTGAGCTCCTTCACATTTATGTGGAGGAGACTGTCCTCGGGATTCCAAATGCCTTGCGTGGAGAGGCCCATGGACAGGTGGGCTCCTTAGACTGAGTCGGACGCATCCATTATCAGGGTCACTGAGGGCTTAGACTCCCTGAACGGAATTACCCCCAAAGTGAAGTTGGGGTCCCTCCAGATTTGGAGGGACTCCAGGGCATATTGAGGGACTGGAGTACCTTGTCCAGATGGTCCCTTTCTGGCCGGAAACTTGTGGCAAACCAGAGCTGGAACAGTCTCATCCGCAGGCGGGCTGTTCAGATTACCAATGTGGCCGCTGCCATGTGTCCCAAGAGCTGCATGCACCTGCGCTCTGTAGTCAGCCCTGGCGCCTGGAGCTCTGTGATGCTGGTGCAGATGGATTGAAATCTTGACAGGGGCAAGGATGCGGTGCCCTGTTGGACATTTAAACATGCCCCGATGAACTCTATGTCCTGAGTGGGGCAAAGCTTGGACTCTCTAAGTTTGTGTGGAAGCCCAGGAACTTGCACAGATTCATTACCATGTCAATGCAGTTTTGTACCTGTCAACTTGACTTGCACACTATGAGCCAGTCATCTAGGTAGGGGTAGATTCTTATACCCTTCCTGTGTAGGAAAGCTGCGACTGTTGCAACACACTCTGTGAACACCCTGGGGGCTAGCGATAACCCAGAAGGGAGGGCGGTGAACTGGTAGTGATGTTGTGCCATTATGAACCTGAGAAACTGCCTGTGGTGGGGCCGAGTGGCTATGTGGAAGTAAGTGTCCTTTAGGTCGAGGACTGCACGCCAAACTCCTGGGGACAGGATGGGAATAATCTGTGGTAAGGAGACCATGTGGAATTTTATTTTCTTTATGTTTTTGTTGAGTGCTCTGAGGTCTAGAATGGGTCATAGGTCCCCGTTAGGCTTGGGAACTACGAAGTAGCAGGAATAGAACCCTTTGCCACGTTCTCTCCTGGGAACCTGGGAACCAGAGTAACTTCTGGCGTTTGACCTCAAGCTTGCTTAGCAGATCTGGATTTTCTGGGGTTATGGGAGGGGGCAGTTTCCTGTCCTGGGGGGTTGAGAGGAACTGGATGCAGTATCCTCTGGCCACTGTGTCGAGGACCCACTGGTCTGACGTGGCACGAGTCCATCGTGGAGCGAAGTGGCGAAGGCGGTGGGGGAGAACAGGGGTTGTGGAGCGCTGCCCTCAGGGGAACCGTCAAAGACACTGTTTGCAGCCCGAAGAGTGCTGTCCCGACTGAGAGACGCCAACCTTACCCCCTTTACCTGATTGGCCCTTATCTTTGTCCAGGTCCCCAAGGTGGTGCTGGGGAAACTGGAGGGATCTTGGGAACTGGGTCTGCAGTTGCAGCTGTTGTTTCAGTTGCTGTAACTGCTGCTGTAGCTGGTGCGACCTCGAGGAGCACCTAACGGGTTGAGGAGTGTAAATCCCGAGGGACCTCAGTGTAGCCCTCGAGTCCTTCATACCATGCAGCTTCATGTCTGTGGAAGATGCAAGGAGGTCAGGACCCTCAAAGGGGAGATCCTGGATAATCTGTTGCATCTGAGTGGAGAGGCCAGAGTTTTGGAGCCAGGCCAAGCGGTGCATCATCGCTGCCAATGCCATTATACGTGTAGCTGTATCTGCTGCGTCCCAGGTTGCTGCAAGTGCATCTCTGGAAGCTCTCTCTCCTTCATCCAGCATTGCCTCGAAGCCTCTCAGGCGTTCCTCGGAGACGGCTGAGCGGAGATTTCTTAGAGCTTCCCACAAGTTGAAGATGTGCATCATCAGGGCTGAGTGATTTGAGATGCGCAGCTGAAGGCTGGCAGAGGAGTAAACTTTCCTGCCCAACAGGTCAAGCTTCCTCGCCTCTCTGTTCTTGGGTATGGAGCTTGGTTGGCCTTGTCTCTCCCTTTGATTGACTGCGTCGACCACCAGGGATCCTGGGGCTGGGTGATGAAACAGGAAGGGGAATCCTTCCAGGGAGACAGAGTATTTCTTATCCGCTACCTTGGACACTGGCAGAATCAAGGAAGGCATTTGCCAGCATTCCTGGACGATGCGGAACACCCCAGCGTGCAGGGGAATCGCGATCTTAGCCAGTGGGGCTCTACGGCATGCGTCAAAGAGGGAATCATCTTCCTCTTGGATCACCCCTAGCTTCAGCTTCAGATTCACTACTATGTGGTGGAGGAGGTCCTGCTCGATGCGGGGATCTCCCTCGTGGTTGGCAGACATGTTGATTGGGTGCTGGTCGGGTGATGAGGATGACTGGGCCCTTGATAGGCTACGTTGGGTAGAATCAGGGTCTGGTTCATCATCGGAGAAATCCGAGGACTCCGGTACCAGCGATTGGGCATAACGGAAGGAGGTATCATCTGCCATCGCGTTCAGCCAGTTGAGGGTCCATTCGTTGTGTAGTGACCTCGATGGCAGCATAGGTGCCATGGGGGGAGCAGAAACGTCTCCTGATGGGCTCCTTCCCCTTGAGCCCGGTGACACGGAGCTCTTTTGAGGCTGCTTTCTCCTGAGGGGGAAGAAAAGGGTCTTCCAAGGATGATCTGGACGACCTCCCTCCTGACATCCGGCAGTCTGGTACCGAGAGTTCCTTGGAGGAGCAATGAGGCGGAGCCGCAGTACTTGGGCCCAGTGCTGGGTTTGACAGTACTGGTTTGGAGAAGGGTGAAGAGGCCTGCGACGGTACCGGCATCAGTGCGGGTGTTGCCGGTGCCAAGTCTGACGGTACTGGAAGTGACGGCACTGGAAGCAGCAGTATCGGCTATGGTGCCGAGTCCAGCGATACCAGGCTTGACGGTGGTACCGGGCTTAGAGGCGGTGCTGCCAGGGGCGGTACCATGTCCAGCAGTGCCATGTGTTCCGTTTCTTCTTGTTCTGCAGTGGGGCCGGGTTTGAGTGCCCTTGGCAAGCTGGTCCCTGAGCCGGGGCCCTACTTGGGGCTGCTGGGAGGCTACTGGGGGACCGGTGAAGTCGGTGCCAAGGAGGTACTGTAGCAGGCCGAGATTTTGAGCCCGGTACTGGAGATTGGTGGGAATCTTGAGACCAAGCCGATCAAGGATCTGGCGGAGCGCTGGTGGCTCAGCCGCCTTCAGGCGGAGCAGCTCCATTCCCTGAAATTAGGAGATGGCGCTCTCTTTCCAGCCAAGTCCTTCACTTGAAGGATCAGCAAATGGAGCAGTCCGCTGTGAGGTGGGACTCACCCAAGCAAGCGAGGCATTTCTTGTGCAGGTCGTCCATCGGGAAAGCCTTGCAGCATCCCAAGCACGGCTTGAAACCTGTCATTTTGAGTTTCGCACGAAAGACAGGCGTTTACGTCTCACAAGATAACGCTGATCCGAACCGACGCTGATGGTGGAAAAAGGAACTGGGATGGTCAGGGTCACGGTCACCTATATAGCCGCGGTTGCGGCATGGAGGGTGCATTGGCCATGTGCCCTGAACTGACAGGCTAACACTAAAGACTTTCCGAGCTACCATGTGCTGCAGCACGTAGACACCTGTAACTGAATGATGTGAGCAGCGCTCAAAGAAGGTACTAATAGGCTGTGATTTTTAGAGTCCCTTTCTCAAATTCCGAAACCCTAGTATAAGCCTGAATATATCACCACTGAATACAAAAAGCACAAAAAGAGCTGATTTAAATACAAATTGATCTGAATGAAAAATTGTCAGAAGAAGCCGAACACCTGTCACTAAAGTGTGTAATAGTTGCAGTTTTTGCATCTCAAAGGTAGAGTCATTCTAAGAGAGCATGTTAGGTAGATAAACAGCCCACGCCAGGCAATTGGCCTCAAAGGTATGAGGTTAGAATGATAATGCTCATTCAAGTTACTAACACTTCAATAAAGCAATAAGGATGGTTTACAGTTCAATTTTTTCCTTTATATATTAAACAAAAAGATGGCAGATACAAAGTGGATGAAAAAACAGAGAACATGTTTGGCAATATTAATTGAAAGGTCAAAGGCTCTTTAAGCTGCTCAGCTTTATCTAGAAACAAGAGTGACCTAAAAATCAAAATTCCTCTAAAGATGTATGTAATTCTATCACCAGCATAAGGAAGGTTGCAGCATAAGTTACACAGGCCTGTCAAATGTTAATAATATGTATAAGTGAGATTTTAAAGATCACTCTCTGAAATCCTTTATCATAGCAAAAACAGCTGGTTGGAAAGTTTTTGTCATCAATATTTTCTGACAGAAAATAAAGAGGTTTTTCTTCCTTTTGGTTGGAAAAAAACCCTAATTATACTGGAGTAATCTAATTTTCATTCCATAACCATGTGCGCATGAGAAGTGCAATAGCTCTGCTGATATAATTTCCCCACATAGGCAAGCAATAAGAGAGTGAGCTGCTCTTAAAAAAAAACACTTTAAAGTGTATTCAAAGCTGAGTGTTTCTTCTTCAAAATGAGTGAGATTTAGCAGTTCTGGCCAGTGGAACATACTGCACAAAGTACCTTAAATTAGTAAGAGTAGGCCTGGGTTGGCAGAAGTCTGAATAATATTTTTAACATAGATGGAATACTAATCAACATGTGGCATTTTTCCAGTCCCTGGGTTCCATCTTGCCTGTTTTTCGGTCCCCAGAAGTCTGGTGGGATTGTGTCATTCTTTCTCTCTGCATGGGATGTAACTGTAGTTGAAATGTGATGCATTATAATTAACATCAGACACTGTTGCTGTCTGCAGCTACACAACCTTAAGTAAACTGTTGGAAATCTTGTTTAAAAAACCAGGGGGCTCCAGCATGGGTGGGGAAAATGGAGCTAGCAGAGCTCAGAGGGATTGAGTGTTTGTGATTTTAAAAGAGTTACCCCAACAGTTCTGGACTCTGAAGCACTCTGTTCTGAGAACAGATACATTCCAGGCAATAGCAGCAGTTGATTAGGCTATGTTGAGGTTATATTTAAACTACTGGTTATGTCAGCATAAATTGTGTCACTCAGGGGATGTGAATAAATCACTCCCCTATTGACATAAGTATGGGTGACCTTTGTGTTGGTGCAGACAGCACAACGTCAGAGGAAGACCACCTCCTGTCAACATAGCTAACACCACTCATGGAAGCGGTTTTATTTTGCCAACGGGAGAGTTCTCTTCTGTCAGCATGAAGTGCAGCTCTGCCACTAGTGCTTCCAGACAAGAAGAGAATGCTCAATTTTATAACTACCATCCTATTTAAAACACGCAATTCCCTGAAAAAGTTTCCAGTCACAAAACCTGCTTTTAGATTGTGTGACAGTTTCAAGCAAAATATCAGAAGATTTGCACCTGAAGTGTAACAGCTAAAAAGGCTCACACTTTCATAGCTAATTGCACTCTGAAAGGGAAGAGTTAGGAATTGTTTTTACGATAAATAAATGCCTTGCAAGATTTATGACTTGATTACAAATACAATGACACTAAGTATAAATTAATTGTTGTCAGACTAGAATTTTGTATACTAGCTGTCTATCTATGTATAGTAAAACGGTTTATAGAAACTATTTCAATATTTTACTGTTACCATGATAAAGTTGTTAATTGACAAAGAACATGCAGAGCCCTCGTACTTCAATTTGGTTTAAAGCACAAAATGTTAGCAATACTGTCTGAATGATTTTTTTCAAGCCCGTTAACACAATTTCTGTCAATGGCTATGTCCACGCGCAGGGCACTGTTTCGAAATAAGTTATTTTGAAACAAGTCATTTTGAAATGAAGCCCTTATTTCGAAATGACTTAATTCGAAATAACTAAAAAACAAATCAAAATAAGGAAAAGCAGGAATCGAAATAGCATGTCCAGACAGTGGACTTGCTGTTTCCCTTTAAGGGAAGGGCACCATGGGAGGTGTGGCAACATGGCCACCTCCCTGGGCCATGTCGGTGGCCATGTTGCCAGCCAATGCTATAAAAGCTGGCCCCGACCTCACTTCCCTGTCCATTCTGGCTAGCAGGACTCTGCAAGCGACAGGCATGGACACTGCCCGGCTGCCCAGCCAGTGCCGTGCAACAAACAGACCCTCTGCCCACCTGCAGAGTGTCCTGCCGATGTGGGACACTCTGCTTGCAGACCCAGATGGTGCCCAGCCTGTGCCCGAGGCTGTCATCCAGCTGGGCTGCGGAGCAGAGCTACTTCCTGTGCCCCCTCCTGTGCCTCGCCAGGTCTGGGCCCAGGAGACCAGCCCAGACTGGTGGGAGCGGGTACTGCTGTGATCCTGGGGTGACGACCAGTGGTGGAGGAACTTCTGGATGAGCAGGGCCAGCTTCAACCTCCTGGTCGCAGAACTCACCCCACTGCTGCGCCAAAGGGACACCACCGTGAGGCCTGCCATCCCTTCTGACAAAAGAGTGGCCATCGCCCTGTGGAAGATGGCCACTCCGGAGTTGCACAGGTCTGTGGTGCACCTGTTCAGCATCAGGAGGTCCGCCACTGGCAACATTCTGTTGGAGGTCACCAGGGCCATCAACCGGATCCTGCTGCGATGCCTGGTCACCCAAGGGGAGCTACAGGACACCATTCCTGGCATGGCCACACTGGGCTTTCCCAATTGTGTGGCAATCCCGGACATGACGCACATCCCCATGCGTGCCCTGGAGCACAGAGCTGCGGAGTACTGAAACCGCAAGGGGTACCATTCTATTATCTTGCAGGCCCTTGTGGACCAGTGGGGCCTTTTCCAGAGCTGCGACGTGGGATGGCCATGGGGGGCCCATGATGCCAGGGTCCTCCGTAACTCTGCCCTGTACCGGGGCATGGAGGCAGGCATCTTCTTCCCCCTTCATAACATCAATGTTGGGGGAGTAGAGGTGCCTGTCCTCGTTGTGGCAGACGCAGCCTATTCCCTGCGTCCATGGCTCACGCGGCTGTACGCAGGGCCCTTCAATCCCCGATGGCAGATCTTCAACCGCTGCCTAAGCCACTGCCGCCAGGCAGTTGAGTGGGCATTTGGCTGCCTCAGGGCACGCTGGAGGTGCCTCCTGACGTGCCTCCACCTTGCTGAGAGGACAATGCCGCAGGTGATCAGTGTGTGTGTGTGGCCCTGCACAACTCCTGCGAGCAGCGGGGTGAGCCCATTGCAGCTGCCTGGGAAGCTGAGGCACAGCTCCTCACCGGGGACTACGAGGAACCCAGACCTGTGCCCGCACAGGAGCAGCCGTCCCAGAGAGCTATGACAGTGCAGGACGCACTGATGAACATCTTTGCCATGGAGGAACTCTGAGGGCCAGGTCTGCCCTGCCCCACACCACCCTCTCCCCTGTTCGCCCACAGCCAGCCCCCACCCATCCACCCGCACTGTGAACTAACCCCAATAAAACCACTCAAAACCAAGAATAAGTTTCAAAGATTTATTAACAAAACAGGGGTTGGGGCAGGGAAGGGCTGAGGAGGGTTACGGGATGGGGTAATGTGGGGGTGGTCTGGGGGGGGCCAGCAACTTGGAAGGGGGGCCAGCAACCTGGGAGGGGGAGTTGGGGGGGCCCAGCAACTTGGGAGGGGGAGATAGATGGGGGGAGGCTGGGTGGCAGGGGAGAACTTAGGCAGGGCCTGTGGGGGGGTCTGTGGGTGCTGGTGTTCCCCACCCCTGCCCACTGCCGCCCTGAGTCTGGGGTCACCTCCGGGGAAGGCCAGGCGGCGGACCCCCTGCAGCTGCTGGAGGGGCCGTTTGTTCCACCATCTGGCAGAGGCTGGTGGCAATCACCTCCACTGTGGTGGGCAGGCAGTTGCAGAGGCGCTTGCTGTCCTGCGCCTCGCGCTCATTGGCCTGCACCTGGAGCTCCAGGGCAGCAACCACCCGGTCATCTGCTACAGCCGTTTGCTAGGGCCGAGTCCTGCCTCCTGGCTTGTTCCTGCCGCCAGGCCTGGGTGGACGCCTCAGTCCACTCCCCCAGCTCCTCGAGGCTCTCGAGGATCTCTCCTCGTGTCCGGGGGGCCCTCCTTCTCTGGCATGGTGGCCGCGGGCTTAGGCGTCGGGCAGGTGATGCGGCACGGCAGGCGGCTGGTTGACCCGCTGGAGGGAAGCAGAAAACACAGTTGGCCCCTGCTGCCTGCTGGCCTTGTCTGTGAGCAGCCTGTCTGCAGCACCCACCTCTGCCCTGACTGTCAACAGGACTCAGGATCCCGTGGGACATTGCCCTGGGGTAGGGCTACCGCATCCCAAAGCCTCGAAAGGAGGCCAGGAAAGTACAAAAAGGAGGACATTGGAGGACACGTGGGAGAAAATGTAGTATGGATGTGATATTCTTCGGTGTTTAGGGGGCCCTGGAACACTTTCCTGTACCAATAAGTATTCTATGGCATTCCAGGATACCTCAACCCCTACAGTGAAAAGCCTGACAAAATCCTGTATTTTAAACTGCCAGCCAGCCAGAGAATGTGAGGATAAAAAGAAGAACAGGAAGGTAAAAAGGGGACCACGTTCTCCTTTTGCCTGACATCTGGTAACCACACCCTGGAGGTACACATGCTAGTGGTACCCACGAGGGTGAGCTGGATGCAGCCATGCCTTGCTCTAGGGGATCTCCCAAGGCCACTTGCCAGTGGTGAGGCCTGCATGCTCTCCACCCCACCCAAGATGCAGCTGCATCTTTGACACCCAGCCCCTGTTAACCACCCCAGACACACAGGGGCCTGTGACCCTGGTTCCACCTGTCTCTCAGGTACCCATGGCCATGGGAGGGCCTCTGCACCCGCCGACCCTATGCCCTACCTGCCCCAGTGCCCAGCCCTGTACCCCCTCGCTGCCTGTGAGCTGGACAGGCCCAACCCTGTGTGCCTTTGCGGGAGGGGAATACTGATCCACGGGGGCTCCAGAGGTCTGGCGTGATGTCCCCGTGTCCGTCTCCGAGTCCGCAGGGGCTGAGATGGTGTCAGGCCCCTGGTCCTCCGTGCTGCTCCCTCCGTCGGGGCCAGGGAACAGCTCTGGGGTCCTGGGTGTAGCCCCCGCCACTGGCGGTGGTGCGGCGGGAGGCTCCCCGACAGAGACTTCGGACCCCGTGTCCGCAGCCTCCGGTCCAGAGGATGGGCTCTGGTGCGCCCCGGTGTCCATGGCCTCAGAGGGTAGGCCACTGGGCTCTGGCCCCAGGAACTCATGGAGCTCGTCGTAATAGGGGCAGGTAGCAGTGCTACCTGCTGCCTGGAGCTCCCGGGCCTCCCTGGTGCTTGCATGGTCCTGACACAGGCCCTTGATTTTACTGCAGACCTGCTCTGTGCTCTGCTTGTGACCTTCTGTGGACATGGCTGTGGCAATGTCTGCATATATGTCCCAGTTCCGGTGGCTCGCCCGGACCCGGGACATGATGTCCTCCCTCCTCCAGATGGACAGCAGACAGTGGACCTCATCTGCTGTCCAGATGGGGGCACGGTGTTGCCCCCCTGGGGCGTTGCTGCCACGTGCTGCCATGTGTGTCCCGCCTCTGCTCATGCTGGCAGGCATGCGCAGGCAGGGACTTCCTGTTTTCCTTGGGTGCTGTGCACCCTGGGAAGAAGGTCAGACTGTTATTTCAAAACAACTCTTGTTTCAAAATAACGTCTGAACAATGGTTATTTCGAAATGACTCGTTTCAACATAACCGTCGTTTTGAAACAGCATGTCCCAATGGCGTTATTTCAAAATAAGTCATTTGGAAATAACTGTTGTTTCAAAACGGAAGAGGGTTAAGCCTTTTCGAAACAACGGCTCTTGTTTCAAAACGACGGAGCCTGTCATTTCGAAACAAGGGAATGTGGTGTGGAGATGCAGGTTTTTATTTCGAAGCAACCACTGTTGTTTCGAAATAAAAACCTCATGTAGACATACCCAATGTATTAATGAGCTATACTATGAATATATGGGCCCCTGGATACAGTGGACATGAATATACTAAGCCAGTGGTTCCCAACCCCATCTCTGCCAAGGCACGCTTTGATACCTTTAATTATTCTGAGGCACACCACTATATAGTCTCCAAATGAACTCATGAATATTCACAAGCCAATCTTCAAGTCTTTTTTCAAAAAATTCTATGCCACTCCTGCTCAGGCCTGACAGCGCACCTGTTAGCCATGGCTCACTGGTTGGGAAACACTGTACTAAGCAAATGAGTAAATATGTAGATTATAAAGTGTGTATCAACTACAGTAGAACCACAGTGTTACAAATGTTTTGGGAATGGAAGTTGTTTGTTAACTCTGAAATGTTTGTAACTGAACAAAACATTATGGTGGTTCTTTCAAAAGTTTGCAATTGAACATTAACTTAATACAGCTCTGAAATACTACTATGCAAAAGAAAATTTTGCTTTCCACTTTTTTTTTAGTTATCTATATTTAAAGGTCATTTCATAACTCATGTTCATAAGGTTCTATTGTACATAAACAGGGTACTGTTGTTCCAGATTCATCAAAGGAATAATGTGTAAATATTTTTTGTTATTGAATTTAGGGCCCAGTCCTGCATTGTTGGAGTCAGTGGTGGTCTTGTGATTGTTTTCCTTGTGAAAAGAATCTAATCCAAAGAGAAAAAAGAATTTCACTTGTAAATCTTATGTCTTGTGCTCAGTAGTTTTTATATTCTATTTTTATATTTTATATTTTATAAATATATAATGTGGTTTTTATATATATACATATATGTATATATTATATTATTTTTTATTACTTTATAAATTTTCACAGAAATGTTGGTGTAGATACTAGACAAAGATCTGATCCTAGGTTCCTGTGCACCTTTTTGTCAACTGAAGAAAAATGGCTTTTTTTCCCACATGTGCCTTGTGAAATATTGCAAGATCTTGATATGAAACAGGAGGTTCTGGAAATTTTGCAAAAAAGTGTGTTCTCTTAGGGGCTGGTCCAGCACTCTTTGAAATGGATAGAAAGACTCTTACTGACTTCAGTGAGTATTAGAGATGGCTTTAAATCAGGGGTCTCAAACTCAAATTACCATGTGGGCTGCATGAGGACTAGTAGAGGGTTGCATGAGGACCGCACCACTGAAACCTTTCCATACAAAGATATTGCAAATATCAGTAGCAATCGTGTCATTGTGGGACACAAGAAATAGCTGTAGGGGCACATGCAGCTTGCGGGCTGTGTGCTTGAGACTCCTGCTTTAAATGCTTTATGTCCCAAGACTCAGTTCCTCAAAGGTTTGTAGGTATGTAACTCATTAAAATCCATGGAAGTTAGGTACCTAACTGTGACTGTCTTTTGAAGAGCTGGGTTCAAATGTTTTATGGCTCACACAAACCTCCTTGAATCTTAGTCTCCTTGTTTCTGCCATATTAAAATCTCTGCCATATTTTTGTGTGTGTGAGCGTGTGTATTCTAGCTGTCCTTAAAAGAAAGAGCTCTTTTTCAAGCACAAAACATAGGTAGCAAACAGAAAGAAATAGGCACGCTCATCCAAATTAGCTGCCAGCATGCTCTGCCAATTATGAGACCTGACTTTCAGTAGAGTCATAAATTCCACAGCATTCCATAGACTGCTTTTAACATGATTCTTTTCCTGGTTTCCCTCCTGAAGACTGGTAACTTTTAAACTACAGCAATTACTACAGCTTCTGTTTTGTGGCAATTAGTTTTCTTCCTGTTATAACACGTACAATATGGTAAAGGTCAAACAAGAAGCAGAAAGATTTTTCTTTCTTCCATGTGTTTCTACAGCACAGAATATAGTATACTTTTCCCCCCATCCTTCTGGAGCTGATCCTAACTGAACTAACTTTAAGCATCCAGTGACATTTTAAAAGAGTGCTTCTGATGTTCTTTCTGGGTACTATGTTAAAGTTGCATAGTATTTTGCAGTTTGTTATTAAAAATAAGTAACATTTCCATTTCTTGCCCCCTTACTCAACTTCTGAACTGCCCTTTTTACACTCCAGAGAAACTTTAAAAAACACTGGAGATGAAAATATCAGGCATTGCAACATTGTTTCAGTTGCTTGAATTAGTGTTGGGTAACGACTGAGTGACATTGCTTCTTTGCTTATGGTGACCATCTGCCTCCATGATGATGGTGGTGTTAGTGTACCAGAATTCTATGTAATTTCTGCTCTTGATCAATGTATATGTGCAACTGCGAAGAGGGTACATGATGAGATGCTCTCTTCAGTGCTTCCCACATAATCATAACACATAACTCCTTTCTTTCTCATATAATTCAGTTGGAACAGTTGGACATCTTAGCCTGTGTCTGTCTGAGTGGATTGTGGATGAAGTTTAGCTGCCTGAGGTTTAGTTCCAGGTAAGGCAGAGGTTAAAGGGCCTGATCCTGATTCCATGACACCCCTGTAAATAGGAAGATGCTCCACAGAAGTCAGTTGATTTATTTGATTATTAATCTCTGCATTATGGTAATGCTTGGATGCCCCAATAGGAGTTGAGGCCCCATTATGCTGGGCAGTATTTAGATACGTAGTTGAAGGCAGTTCATATCATGAAGACCTTACAGGCTAATTATTAAGAACCATTGTTACCTCAGAATTTAAATCTGTGACTGACCATCAGTCTAATCTCGCTATTATACCACTTCTGGGATAAAGAAGGTGGGACCAGTGCTGCTTAAATGGGTAAAAACCCCTCGTGAAAACTACGGCTACAGCCCGCCGATCAAGAACAGACACATAGAGCAATGAAAGATTCAGACCAGAAAATTCTTCGAAAACAGCTGTTAATTTTTATTACATTGTTCAACTAATTACAATAAAACATTACTTGAACTTGAATGTATCTGACTTCAGACTAAACAATAAAGCGTATACCTTAAAATCAATCACAAACTTAACAATACAGTGAATACCTTAAGGAAATCACAAAAATACCTAAACACTTAACAAAATATACTATAACATTCAACAAGTGGGGCTCAGCCACCTGTGGAATGGGGAGATTTCTGGATTTTACACACACTTTTATTCCCAATGCAGTGAGAGTTGCTTAGCCCTGAGGGGATGTTTCCCACTGACTTGGCTGGTGCTGCAGACTGCTTGCTAATTTCTGGGCGCAGTTTTACAATCCCTACCCAGTCAGGACCCTTTTCTTCCCAAATAATAAATGGAAAAGCTGTTCTTTTCTATTCGATATCTCTCCCTTTCTATGGTTCCACTCGCTCTGTATCAGCTGTGCCTCCAAACTTCTCCTCAGTGACTGGAGCTACGGTAGCTGTGCGGGTCCACTAAGGCTCACACTTACACAGTTGTTGCTTTGACACACCAGGGGTGTCTGCTGTGGTTGCTGATGGGGGGGTGGGAGGGTCTGGCAGCTTGCATACAGTGTTAGAACTTTAGGACTCTGAGCCTTAATGTGGGACTCAGTTGGCCACATGGCTCAGACCCTTCAGTGGACCACAGATGAACTGAGGCCTTCACGCTGCCTGCGTCAGAGATGGTGAGACACGAAGTCCCCCAATGGGGAAGGAGTCCCAGTTGTACCCTCTGGAAGCTCCAACCAGAGATGGTGAGACCCGAAAGTCCCCCAACAGACACTTCACTCTGTTGTACCCTCTGGATTGGAGTGTATCACCCAGAACTTTTAAGCCCGGCTCGAGGCCACCAGGACAAGCCTAATGCTAGGGTGCCCTTTTGATTGGGAGAAAATCTCCGGAGTTCAGCAGTGAAATGCTGCTCCTTTTATACAACTCTGGAGGTCTAGCGCCACCCCTCTTAGCAGATCTCTTTCTTCCTGATTAGTTGTTTTGAGTGGATCCTATTTTATACTTGTCAATGCCAAGTGATCTATTATGACATGCCTATCTGCCTCTAAACAGATCACTCTGCCCCTTTTCTACGATGGGAGGGGGAGCGAGTTGAGTAGTTCTATCTTTAGAAGGATGACTCATCTTTTCTCTGATGGTAGGGGAGCAAGTTTATTCCTATTCCTAATAATAGATATATCTCTATGCCTCCATCTTGAACTTACTTCGAATGCTACTTATTTCAAATGCTCCTCCTTATGTATATATTTCTATTCACTTCTTTATTTCAACTTAACAACCTATTGAATTATTTTATACTACTTAATTAACTACTAATTAATTCTATTTATTTGGCAAAGATCCAGGCTACACCATAGGCAGTTAGTATCATAGGCTTAAGAAGGCAGTTATCAATCAAATCATAGGGCTGGAAGGGACCTCATAAGATCATCAAATCCAACCCCTTGGGAATTGACCCCAGGACCATCTGCATGTTAAGCAGCGGTGCTAGCCACTACACTATTTGAATATGGATTGCTGCCAAATGCTGCTGGGAAGCATGGAGCTGAAACCCCACCTTTCCCTGCCCTCCTCACCTCCCCATCTGTCTGCTGGGAAAGTCCTCTGGGAAGACCCATGCAGCAACTGCAGTGAGGAGCAGTGGGCAGGGCCTGTGGTGGGGTGTGGCATGGGGAAGAAGCAACCTGGGGAGCAAGCCTTCCCGGGGGAAGCTTCACCCAACCACCCAAAAGAACACTTTTATTCTGACCTTAATTTAATATTTTCAAATGAAGCTAAATAAATGGAAGGCATTCCTAAGTCAAAATAAAATCTACGTTAGGAGATTGCATTGATTTCATAGAATCACAGACCTGCAGAGTTAGAAGGGACCACAAGGTTCATCTAGTGCGACCCCCCCTGCCAAGGTGCAGGATTTATTGTGTGTAAACCACCCAAGACATGGCTATTGAGTCTCCTTTTGATAACCTCCACTGAAGGAGTTTCCATAACCTCCCTCAGAAGTTTGTTCCATTATCCTCCTGTTCTTATAGTTAGGAAGTTTTTCATGAGATTTAATCTAAATCTCTTATATTATAGTTTTAAGCTCTTGTCCTGTCCTATGTGGCACGAAAGAACAACTTTTCTTCGTCCTTTTCATGTAGCCTTTTAAATATTGGAAAGCCACTATCATGAGTCTCTTAAATTCCTCTTTTCCAAACTAAACATACCCAATTCCTTCAACCTATGTGGCTTTCATTTCATTCCTTTTATCCTCTTTGTCACTCACCTCTGGACCCTTTCAATTTAATTTACATTCTTTCCATAAAGTGGTGATCAAAAATGGACACTATATTCCAGCTGAGGGAGGATGAATAGAACAGTACTATCACCTCCCATGACTTGCATGCTATGCCTCTGTTAATGCAACCTAAAACAATATTTGCTTTTTTCCCCTTCTTTTTTCCCCAACAGCTTCTCATTGTTGACTCAGGCTGAAGTTGTAACCCACCACAACCCTCAGATCCTTCTCAGTAGTGTTGCTGCTAGCTAGTTATCTTTTTGTGCTTTTGTTTTTTCTCCTCTAACAGTAGTACTGATCTTACATTTGTCTTGGTTGAATTTAATTCTGTTTTTCATAGCCTATTTCTCCAACGCACCAAGATCCTTTGAAATTTAATTCTGCCCTCCATAGTGTTGGCAACCCTCTCTAGCTTGTTGACATTTGATCAGTATGCTGTCCATTCCAGCATTCAGGTCATTAAGAAAAATGCTAAATAACACAAGCCCTGGAACACATCTCTGTGGAACCTCAGTTGAGACACCTTTCCAATCTTACATCATTCTAACAGTTAACTCATTTGAGGCTATTTAACCACTCATGTACCCATTTGATAGTAGTTCTGTGGAACACATATTACTCCAGTTTATGGTACTTGTCAGAATCTTATATGGGATTGTGTCAAAATGGATTTAAATAAATTAGTTGCTAAATAGATTGTTGAATCTTTATGTGTCTTGTGTAGATGAGCCTATATATCTAACGTTGAGAGATTGATGGAAGCTACCAGAACTCCTATCAATTAAGGAGCACACTCTGTTACTGAGGCTTGGTCTACATCTAAAACTTATGTCTACTTAAAGATATAATTCAAATATGTTCAATTATAGAATCACAGGACTGGAAGGGACCCTGAGAGGTCTTCTAGTCTAGTCTCCTTCACTCAAGGCATGTAAAATGTAATAATATGTAATGGTCTAATAACTAGACCATTCATAACATTTATTTGTCTACCCTTTTTATCTGGTAGGAGTTCGCAAATCAATCACTCTATTATTTTTCCATTATCTTTCTAAGTGTGCAGGTTAAGCTGACTGTTATGTAATTTCCCAGGTTGTCCTTATTTCCCTCTTTGTAGATAGGCACAATATTTGCCACCTTCTAGTCCTCTGGAATCTCTCCTGTCTTCCCTGGTTTTTCAAAGATATCCATAATGGCTCAAATACCTCCTTAGTCAGTCCTTAAGTATTTTTGGATGTATTTCCACATGTTCTGCTGACTTGAAGATATCTAATTTGTCTATGTAATTTATACTCGTTTCCCAATTTTAGCCTCATGCTACTTCATTTTCACTAGTATTCACTGTAGTAGATGTCCAACCACTACTATTTTTGGTAAAAAATAAACAAAAAAATCATTTAGCACATCTGCCACTTACACATTTTCTTCCACATCTGCTGTCCTTCCCCACCTCCCCACACTCCTTGCTCATTGTTTAAAGGGTCTACTCTGTCCTTGGTCTTTTTCTTGCTTCTAATATATCTATTGATTGTCTTTTTGCTGTGATATATGTCTCTAGCTAGTTTAATCTCATTTTGGCCTGTCTACTTTTGTTCCTACATACTTATGCTATTTGTCTATATTATTCCTTTGTGATTTGACCTAGTTTCCACTTTTTCCAGGATTCTTTTTGAGTTTCAGATCATTGAAAATCTTCTAGTTAAGCCAGAGTGGTCCTCTCATACTTCCTATCATGCCATAGGATAGTTTTCTTTTGTGTCCTTAATAATGTCTTTGAAAAAACTGCCAACTTTCTCGAACTGCTTACTGCGGGGTCTTCCCTACCAATTCCCTGAGTTTGCTATAGTCTACCTTCTTGAAATCCATTATCTTTATTGTGCTGTTTTCCTTCCTAAAATTCCTTAGAATCATGAACATTTCATGGTAACTTTCACTCAAGCTGGGTTCCACTTTCTAATTCTCAACCAGTTCCTTTCTCTGTGTCAAAATCAAATCTAGAAAAACCTCTCACTGGGTATGTCTACACTATGGGCTTAAGTCAACTTAAGCCACTTACTATCTATATATAACTCCTGCCTTGTAAGTCATCTTAAGCATTTAAGCTGACTTTACAGGGCAGGTCCTGCCTCCTTTCTGGCCCTGGGGTATGGGCTTGCCCCCTTCCCGCCGGGGGCCTAATCCTGCTCCCAGCACCTCTTTGTGGGTAGTGGGCGCTGGCTGCTGGTTCCTGCAGCTTGCAGAGAAGGGCTGAGAGCCCGATCTGTCCCCCAGTCCCTCTCTGCAGGCTGTGGGGGCTAGGAGCCGGCTTGGAGACCAATACGGCTTGCAGCTGCTTGCGCTGTGGTGCAAGAAACTTGGAGCCTGGTCAGTTTCACAGACACTGAGCCTGTGAAATTGACCAAGCTCTGAGCTGCAAGCAGCTGGGAGCCAGACTGGGCTGTGAGCCGGCTTCGAGCCCCTGCAGCCTGCAGAGAAGGTCTGTGGTCCAGATCGGGTCCAGTTCCTAAAGCCTGCAGAGAGGGGCTGAGAGTCTGTTCTGGACTCCAGGCCTTCTCTGCAGGCTCCTGGGGCTAGGAGCCAGCTCAAAGCCCAATCTAGCCCCTAGCTCATTGCTGCAGGCTGTGGGTACTAGGAGCCAGCTCCTACCCCCTTTCAGCAAGGGGCATGGAGCCTGATCTTGCTCCATACCCTTTGCTGGTGATGGAAGGCTGCTTGGAGCCTAGTCAATTTCACAGGCTACCTGCCTGTGAAATTGACCAGCTCCAAGCTGCTTGGTCAATTTCACAGGCTTGTAGCCTGTGAAACTGACTAGGCTCCAAGCTGCTTGCCCATGGTGGCAAGTGGCTGGGGGCCAGATCGAGCTCCAAGCCTCCTGCTGCCACCAGCAAGGGGCTTAGAACCTGATCAGTCTCCCAGTCCCTTTCTTTGGGTGACAGGGGTTGGCTCCTGACCACACAGTCTGCTGCAAGTGGCTGGCTTAGGCCAGATCGAGCCCCTGTAGCTGATTGGGCTCTAGGTGCCCAATCAGGAATGGGGGTGGGGCAGTGGGGTGGGGCAGCAGGGTGGGGTGCCCCCCCGGCTATGTCTACACTGTGTCCAGTTGACTTAAAGTCAACCTTGTTAAGTTGACTTCCCAGGGCCTCCCAGTGTAGACATAGCCACCTAGTTTTACCACCTTTTTAACTAAAGAATTGTCTCCAGTATGTTCAAAATCTTGTTAGATAATCTGTGCCTTGCCATGTTTTTGCCCAACAGATATCATTCCTTGTAGGATTTAGTTAGGTTACCCTAACCCCCATTGCAGCTGCAGCTAGGTTGATGGAAGAATTCTTTCATCAGCCTAGCTACCACTAGGAGGTAGATTTACTGTTGAAACACCCCTTTCATCTACATGACAGCAGCACAGATGTAGCCCTGCATCTGTACCTGTCTAGTACTTTGAAAGTAGACATAACCTTCAGATTTGCAGTTTGTGGAATGATATTAGATACTAAACTGATCCTGGATGCTCATCACTGAGGTGACCATGACTGCTTTTTCCATTTTGGCTTCATGAGAAAGGTGTTGGGTTCTTTTTCCTTTGCATTTGAACCGCTCTACAGTAATCCATGCCTCGGTTACCCTGAAATTAGACTATTGTAATGCACTGCATGGGTTGATGTCCCTGCTTTCCATGTAAGTTAATAAAAAAGCCAGTGTGGTAATGTACCAAAGGTTAACATAGTAGTGTGAAACAGGAATTAGATATATTGAGAATTTGGCCAAAAAACACGTAATCCACATAATGCCATTACTGTGCATAGTGAAAGTAGGGCATACCAATAGAAAAGGAAGAATGGGTATAGGGATAATAGCACATTTCCTGTCTACACACTTATTAAACCAGTGAAAACAAAGGTAACATGAAATGTCTCTAGGAAGTTCTAAAGTAGCTCTGAATCTGAAAATAAAGATTTCAGGGTTAAAGGTAGGAATTACTGTAATATAAAGTAAATCTGATGTCTGTGGTTATCACACAGCTGAGCCCAACAAATATCAATATGTTTATATTTTGCCAGCTCATGAAACAAACTTTCCATTTGTTCTGTGCTAAAATAGTTGCTGGTGTGAAATGAGGCCACAGCAGGACTTTCCAGCATAAATCTTTTTTCATTAGCTCCCAGTACAGCAATTTACATGATGCTGGGCAGTAATTTAAATACATATAGCTTTCTAATCAGGGAGCATACAGCCAGCATTTGCACTTGGATGATAGAATGATTTTGTGAGTTAAGGCAATGCTTAAAGCTGTAGCTACCAATTCCACCCTCTGAGAATTGCACCTGCATATCAGAGGGCAGAACTGGATCCAGAGAGAACTAAAGAGACATGCTAGTGCTGCTGCACACAGTCTGTCATGCCTCTGTTTCATAGTATTCTCGTTTTCCTCCCATCCACATCCCCTCCACATATTTGCCTGGGGGGACTGGCCCCCAAGTGAGTACTGTTTGAAAGGAATAAACACAAAAGGGCCAGCTTGTTAAACATTTGACAAGTGTCTGTGATATTTCTCAGCTGGTGTGTGAAATGCCTGAAGAGAAGTGGAAAATGGGGATAGTTAGCAATTCTCCATTGAGAGAGAAAATACCATTTGATCTGGAATTTTATATTGCTTCATCCTTTTGACTGAGATAGGTGCTTTATAGCTACCAAAGATAGCTCTTTTGAGACATTGAACTAGCTCAAATTGTGCCATGGGTTGAGATTAGTAGTGAACACAACCTTCAATTAACATAACTGTTTGCATAAGTTCCCTATGGGTAGCCCTGTGGCACTTAAAGACTAACAGATTTATTTATCACATGAGCTTTTGTGGGAGAATATCTCACTTCGTCAGATGCTTTGAAGAGGGCGAACTTACAGAATTGGAGGAAAATAAATGCAGGGGAGTGTAAGACATGGGATCAGGTCATACTGCAACAGCAAATCAGAGTGTTTGTAATGATTCAAACTCTAGGAAACAGCACACAGAAGGAGGGTGAAGTCAAATTACCTATAATAAAGGGAAAAGAATCCATAGTCATGATTCAGCCCTGCTTTCACACAATCTAATTTGCATATTAGTTCGCTTTCAGCTGTTTCTCTTCCAAGTCTTGATATCTTATTGATTTTCTTGATGAACATTGTTAACAAATCATCAGTGGAGTGATTAGGAAGATGGAAGTGCTTAGCAACATTTTCTTTTTTTGTGTTGTGATTTCTGATGATAAAGCAACAAGGAGTTGTGTGGCACTTTAAGACTAACAGATTTATTTTTTGCATGAGCTTTCGTGGGAGAAGATCCCACTTCCTCAGATGCTTCGAAGATGGGTGAACTTACAGAAAGGAATGAAACCAAATGCAAAGGGGGTGTAAAACATAGGATCAGGTGATAAAGTAACAGCAAATGTCAGTTTTGTGTTCATTTATCCTTCTGAGTAGGGATTGTCCTGTTTGTCCAATGTATAAGGCTTGGGGGCATTTCCGGCACATGATGACATAAATCACATTAGTGGATGAGCAGGTGAAGGACCCTTTGATGGAGTAGCTGGTTTGATTAGATCCTGTGACTGTGTCTTTTGTGCAGATATGTGGACAAAGTTGGCAGTGTGGTTTGTTGCATGATATGTGCCTGCTTTAATGCTTCTGTTGTTAGGTCTGTAGTTCCTGGTGAGTATCTGTTTAAGGTTCGGGGATTGTCTGTAGACAAGGAGATGTCTGTCTCCTAAGGCTAGAGAGAGTGAGGGGTCATCTTTTAAAATAGGCTGGAGGTCCTTGATGATCTGTTGTAGAGGTCTGACTTGAGGGTTGTATGTAGTGATCAGTGGCGTTCTATTGTTCTTTTTTGGCGGGGGGCCTTTCCTGTAGTAGTTGACTGCAGGGTACCCATCTGGCCCTGTCAATCTGTTTCTTTACTTCTCCAGATTGGTACTGTGGTTTTAAGAAAGCTTGACAGAGATCCTGAAGATGTCTGCCTCTGTCTAAGGGATCAGAACAATGCGATTATATCTTAGGGCTTGGCTGTAGACAATGGATTGTGTGGTGTGTTTAGAATGGAAGCTCGAGGTATGTAGATAACTATACTGATCAGTAGGTTTTCAGTATAGAGTGGTGTTGATGTGTCCATCCCTAATTTGTACTGTAGTGTCCAGAAAGTGGCTCTGCTGTGTGGAGTTCTCCTGTGTGTTCCAGGCTCAATTTGATTGTGGAGTGTTTGATTGTTGAAAGCTCTGTGGAAATCTTCAAGAGAATCCCTGCCACAGGTCCAGATGATGAAGATGTCATCAATGCAGTGTAAGTAGAGGAGAAGTGCTTTGGGATGAGACTTGAGGAAACGTTGTTCTAAGTTGCCCATAAAAATGTTAGCATATTGTGGGGCCATGCAGGTACCCATAGCAGTATATACCTCCAAGTCAGTGGCATCAAGACTTCAAAGAGAAACAGCCAAAGATGAACTAATATGCAAATTAGGTTGTATGAAAGCAGGGCTGAATCATGACTATGAATTCTTTTCACATTATAACAGGTAATTTTACTTCACCCTCCCTCTGTGTGCTGTTTCCTAGAGTTTGAATCCTTACAAATGCTCTGATTTGCTGTTGCAGCGTGACCTCATCCCATGTCTTACACTATTTATTTTCATCCAGTTCTGTAAGTTCTCCCTCTTCAAAGCATCTGACGAAGTGGGATTTCCTCCCATGAAAGCTTATGCAATAAATAAATTTGTTAATCTTTAAGTGCTCCAGTACTCCTTGCTTGTAAGCATAAGATAAAAAAAAACATGTGTGAACTCTCCCAGGAGCCTTTGGCTGAGGCATAAATGTGTGTGTGAAGAGAGATTACTCAGAAACTGAACTCAGACAAGAAAAGAGAATTCTTCTTAGGGTGCTGCTCGCATAGATTCAGTTTTAGGTGTCTATGTGCCGCAGCACACAACTGGCCAGAAACTTTTAGCCCTAGGCTGTCAGAGCAGAGTCAGAGGCCAACGCCCCCTCTGGTCACTCTCATAGTTATATATAGATGGCCCCAACCCTGATCCCTCTCAGTTCCTTCTTCCATCCTCAGTGATGGTTACAGAACAGCCCGCTCCTTCTAGCTACTGCAAATGTCTGTCTATTCAATCATTTTATGAGTTGCCAGTTCACGTTAGAAGACCTATTCGTGGACATCATTCTGCTGTGGCCCGGTGCTCCTACCGAGCCTTCACAGCCAGAGCCAGAACACTGCTCCTGACTGCTGCCCACATGCCAGGGTTCTAGTCCTGCACTAGTTGCAGCAAAGCCTTTCTGAGAAACAATCCCCATGAGAAGTGCCTAAAATGCCTCGATGAGTCCCACCAGATAAGCCAATGCTCAGTCTGTTGGTCCTTCAGACCAAGGACCTTGAAAGACAGAGAGCAGAGGCGCTGTGGAGCAAGTGGGTCTTTTATGGAGCCAGCACTGCCTGCCAGGTCAGCACTGGGGCCTTTTTGGTGCCACTCCCCGGAGAAGCGCAGGAAGCCCCGTGTAGCATCTACTTTAGTTCTGAAGCGCTGGTGGGGATGTTTTCTCCCTCTGGTGTGGAGGGAAGGAAACACTGAAGGAGTCAGTTCCCACTTACTATGTACCCCACTAATCCCCCACTCCGGGCTTCAAGGAGAGAGGCTATCAACCCTGTCTGAAGGCTCCCTTACCAACAAAGCTAGTCCCTCCCACCTTAATAGAATGGGAAGAGTATTAGTGTTCCCTCACCCTACTTCCACTAGGTGCTGGAGGGGCATAGGGAGACTCTACTCATAGTCCAGAGACCAGTCATTCGATGACATCTTGATGTGATGCTACAGTTGAACAGGGTCTCTTTATAAACCCTGGGACTCAAGCACATAGTTAGTTCTCTCGGGAAACCCTCGGCCTCTGAGAGGGGGTACCTGACTGCTAGCAGACTAGAGAGGCCTAGTGTTACTATTAGTAACACACCCACGATGGTTTTCCCAATACTCTTCGCTCTGTTCCACCAAGGGGCGCAAGGGAACGGCCCTCTGCCCCTTTCCTTTCATGAGATTTAACATATGTGTCTGTTTTCACGGGGTTCCTTCCCCCCAGTTCAGGATTAACCTCAATTCTGTCATACTTCGATTATATGGTGGAGGTCATCAGTAGTAACCCCTTTGCTTGGTATGGAACAAGGGATACACACCTGCTCCTAAGCATCCCCAGCTAACCCTCAGATACCCAGAGGATGGCTACGGGCACCATGCCACTGACCCCTTACCGCCAAGGAACCAACAACTGTAGCTCACCGCTCTGGCTCGAAGCAGCCTACCGAACTCATGAGTGGCTGACCATCTTACTATATACAGGTTGGGTCAAAGATTAAATAACCATCACATAGGAGTTAGAGTCTCCCAAGCACTCCGCTGCTGAGGATAGTTGGCACATCTTGAGGCTAGACCTCCCTCCCCTGGAAGAGGCTGCAGAAAACCTTCTTCATTCTCTCCTTCACTCACTTGGGTTCTAAAGACCAGAGAAGGAAGAGAGTGGGGGTAACATGCACTTAGCTGTTCAGTTTGCGTGAATTCCTCCTGGGACTTCAAGATAGGGATTCCCCTATCTCTGCATTTGTCATGCATCTGTTCCCCCCATTGGCATAGGGAAGACTTAATGCAAGGTCTTTCTACTTCCCTGCCATTTTTCCTTGCTCTTTCATTACATCTTTTTCTGCTATCCTACTCCTTTTCCTCCCATAAAAGGTTCTGAGGAGTTTCTCCCAAAACTTAGAGTGGGAATTCCCTAAACAGGGGACCCATCCTGTTGCCATGACTTGTTGGAGGATCACTTCCACTGAGTGGGAGCCTCTGAGATGCTTCTCCCCAGCCCTTCCACCTAGCTTTTCTCCTCCGGGTACCCTTATCTAATGGAACCCCTTTGGAGTTCCAAAGACCCTCCTGGCCAAACCTCCTAAGTGGTCGGACCTCAACCCAAGGATCCTTTTTCTTACCCTTTTCAATACTGATAGGTCAGTGGACTAGGTCCTCTGTATCCTCCTTACGTGGCTGTTTTTCTGCTCTTTCCTTCCTCACTGTTGTGGGACACCCATCCCATGGTATCTTCTACCATGATTCTGGCCACAGTATTCTGGGTCAGCGCATCATAGGTAAAGGTGACAAAAGCCACCCCACTGAGTTTGGAGTGCCAACATTTTCCCTCCCCTCTGGTTAGGGTCATAGTGCTCATTTGCTTCTTGATGAGATGGAGAAACACTGCTGGGGACAGTGATTTCCTTTGCTTATTGCTTACTAGCATGACAGCCATCTATACAGGACCAGGATTGCCCTCATTTCAGAAAGCCAGCCTCCTGATGGAGTGGTAGATAACCTCTTTGGCACCCACTATGTGGGTCTTCTCTCAGAAGAATTTAAAGGTTGGGGGTGTGTTTGTCAGCATAAGCTTGACAACTCACTGCTTTATCCATCCTTGTGGTTGGGATGCCATTTGAATATAGCTGTGCTGATGCCAGGGGAAATTACTAACTCCACCCACCATCCAAGGTACGGCTAGTAGTCACCTAAAACTGAATGATGCAAGCAGCGCTTGAAAAAGAACAGTGGATTACTTACCAGTAATCATCCTTCTTTGAAATGGGCTGCTTGCATACATTCAGGTCCCTCCCACCAGCCCTGCTACTCAGAGTTAGAAATAAGAAGGGACTGAGGGGGATCAGGGTCAGGGCCATCTGTATATATCTGCAGGAGTGGCCAGAAGGTGCGTTGGCCTCCAACCCTGCTCTGACAGGTTAGGGCTAAAAGTTTCCGGTCAATTGTGTGCTGCGGCAAATAGACACCTAAAACTTAATGTATGAAAGCAGCCCATCTCAAAGAAGGATGGCTACTGCTAAGTAACACACTGATAGCCTGAAGAAACAGCTGGAAGCAGTGTGGCTGACCCGAGATGAATCCTAAGAAGAGATTTTTGGGCAAAGATGCAGGCCACAAGAGTGTTCTTGATGCTCTGAGCCATTTCCTCCCCTTTCATTCACATTGTGGTCAGAGACACAGGGCATTGTACGTGCTTTGTAAAACAAAACTGCATCAAGGAAATATCCACCACAAATTTCTACTCCCAACTGGAACACCTAGAGCAGTGGTTCCTGACATTTTCTCTGCCGTGACACACCTTGCTACCTTTAATTAATTTGAGGCACCCCACTGTATAGTTTCCAAATGAACTCATGAATATTCTTGAGCCAATGAGCCAATCCAGAGCTTTCTGAGTAGTTTTGCAAAAAATTTTGTGGCACACTTGCTCAAACCTGATGGCACACCTGTGTGCCATGGCGCACTGGTTGGGAAACACTGACCCAGAGGGCCCCAGATTTTGACTAGCCCCTTGGGTTGAAAAGGGGAAACAGATAGCTTCTCTGTGCTCTCCCTCCCATCTTCTCCATCATCCATCTTCTGAGCAGCTAGTCTTCCAGCAGTTCATGGCATCAGTCCTTCTTTCCTTTATGTCAGTTTCTTCCATTCCTGAGCTGGTCTGCTTCTGGGATTTGCACTGGTGCATACACAAAATGTTGAATCCCATATGTAACGGTCTCCCACCACTACTGGTTTGTCTTCTCCTTCTACCACTCTGTCATCTACATTGCTTTCAAGGCCTGTTGCCTATTTCTCACATTACTGTATGCAACTTTGTTGTAGCTGTGTCAGTCCAGTGGTGGAGATGATACTGACCAAACTTCTGTTGGTGAGAGAGACGAGCTCTTGAAATTACATAGAGTCTGTCCTTTGAACTTGTAGTGCCAGGACTCCAACTTTTTCCATGTCAATGGGAGAAAGGAAGACTGTGTTCCCTTCCCATCTTAAATGGGCCAGAGACAATCTCAGAATTGGAAACCCCAGATGTTTCAAAATCATAACTCAGGCTCACCAAAACGCTTGAGATTGGCTTTAAAATCATGAGATTATGTAAAAAATAATAGATTTGGTGCTCTTTTATTTAAGGTCTGCTTTTTGAGTCTTTGGGGTACACTGGGGTCATATTTTGAAGTTTTCTTTACAGCCACAAAGACTAGAACCTTACTTTTTCTGTAAGGACAAGGGCTGAAATCATCACACATCCACTTGACTCTAGCAGCTGGGGCATTAGGGAAAAAACATTTATCATAAGATTCATGCAAAATCATGTGAGTTGGCAACACTGATTAATCAGTTTATGCTTTGATAAGGCTGTGTCTTATATAGTCAGAAAAGGAAACTTACTTTGGGCTCATGTTTTCACATTTTTGGCACATGAGAGACTCCCTGCCAAAATGTGCCCCCTGGTATTGTAACAAAATGAATCATGCATGTGGTGACTTGAGAGCCAAATGTTTATGGTGGATGAGAAACAAAAATGTCCAGGCTTGCTGCCATACAGAAAAAGCTTGTAAACCTTTTTCGTGAGTGGCGTCCTAACAAGGTGCAGTTTATTTAATGCTAAGGATTTGGAGCTAGGTCATGAGCTCCAAACAGGCTTCGCCTTAGTTTCATTAGCGGCAGGAATGCAACAGAATGAGTGGTTTCCCTGTTGTCAGCATGCCTGCTATTAAAGCTTAAAGTCTGTGTAATGACCTCAAGGAGATAAACCTAAAACTCAAATCTCTTTCCTACTACCCCTTCCATTTTTCAGGCTGGACAGTAATCCTGTGGTATTTTCAATGGAAATACCAAAAGAAGTGTGCTTAAAGAGGTATTTCTATCCATAACACTGGGAGAAGACTGCTGCTTTGGATATTTAACAGCAGAGGAAATAAATGATATTATCCATGCCAGTCAGAGCATTTGGCACAGGACTAGATTAAACTGAGAAATGTCATTTGAGGGGCTGGAATTGACACAAAACAGATTTGTTCATTGTTATTAGTATTGTGTATATTGTTCCTGACAATCTGAAAGGAGCAGGGGTTAGGTACATAAACACCTAGATCGCTGATCTCTTGGTCTGTGCCAGGTGAGTGCAGAACTTTTGCTTGCCTCTCTTGGCTAGCACAGCTCTTTAAAGCTGACTGCTGCTTGCTTCTGTTCCTATCTCTGGCAATTTGACAAGCCATCCGCTGTGCCCTCAACAACCCTTTTGGAGGATATGTGCAGTGCAATGAAGCTGAATGTACTTTGTACCTCTTTCATGGAAACACACTGAGACCTTCAGAGCCTCAAATCTTTTCCAGTTACAGCTGGAAAAACGCCAAGAGGCTTAATCTGCTACCCACTGTGTATCACAGAAATGAAATGATTTATGGAAATGCCAGAATGAAATATAAGTCAATATAAAGTTGTCAGCTAATAAAGAAGAGGTTGACAGTTGGAAAAAGTTCCTTCATGTTGAAGAAATTTAAAAACTATATATTGCAACCCTTTTATATTTTTTCTTGGAAACTTATGAAACAAATGAAAGCCTAACTGTTGCTCTCTCTCTCTCAGATTATTGCTTAGAAATATTGTCATTTTGTCTCTGGCTTCAGGGCTGACTAGAGCATTTGTAAAGTTGCATAGATGATTTTTAGCAGGTAACTTACTCTCCAAAAGACTTACTAAGTGAGAGGAAGGCCCTGAGAAATAAATAGTCCTTTGGTAGAATAACTACTCACTTTTCTGCCCTAAATTAAAAAAAAAAGTGGGAAAAACTACTTCCTTAAGAGGATTTATATCTTTTTCATACAGACTTTGTTTAAAAGAAACAAAATAAGAGCATTGTTGCTAGTGGTTAGAGTTGAGGGTCAGAACTAGAGCTGTGCATATCCTTTAGTAATGAAAGCCTCAAAACCATATCTTTTGGTGAGCCTAAAGAACCCTTTTTTTGCATATAGCCATTTTCATCATTCTACAAGGTTAATCTGATAGTGAAGTCCTCAAAGAAATTTTATTGTCATTATGCAAGCAATTATCCAGGAGACAAAGAGAGTTAGCTTTTATTTGTTTAATAAATTTCCATTGAGTGCTGGTCTCCATTTGAAAACTTGGGTCACCCCTAGCTATTTTGCTCAGGAGTATGCAAGTTCCCATATAGATGCTGCTAGATTGAGGGAGAATTCTTCCCTCATCCTAGCTATTTGCCTCTTGAGGTGTTAGATTTAATACAGTGATGCATACCCCCATTCCATCACTGTAGCTAGCGTCTACTATGGGGACATAGTAGCTGCAGCTGTGTCACTGTAGAATAGACATTGTACTGTAGACATATCCCAAGAAACCAAAGGAAGGGGAAAAGAACCACAATCTGTACAGTTTTCAAATTGGTCTGATGAAAGAGATGGATCTTTTCTCAGTAGTATTCGGTGACCAACATCTTAGTAACTCCATGATTAACATTTTTGTTTATTATTTTTATTTGGGAAATTCTCTTACAAGACTCAGCCTGTTTTTACTCTCTCTCTCTCCCTCTCACTCTCTCTCTCTCAAAACTCTTCTTTTCCCCACAAAACTTTGGTGATGAACTTTCCTTGTGTTAGGAGATGGAGTTCTGAAATGTCCAGAGGAAATCACTTATATTTGCTTGACTGAGTGAGGAGGTAAATGTTTTGGAAAATTTATCTGTCCTTTCATTTACATCAGTTTAACACGAGTAAAACTCCCAGATTGAAGTGGAGTTATTCCTAATGTATGGTACAGCAAATTTCTGGAGACGTAAGCCTTCTCACTAGATCAGTGGTTCTCAGCTTTTGGAAGGTCCTTACACACTTGGTCGCATATTGGGAGCCTACAAGACACACCAACCCAGCCCTCCAGGCCAAATTCAGTCACTTTCCTGGCTCTCTGTGACACACTTATCGCTGTGTGGCGACACAGTAATGTGTCCTGACACAGTGGTTGAGAATCATTGCAGTAGACATCCACCAGGGGATATATTAACATTATAAAAGGCGTCATGATCATATGAGACTTGCATTACATAAGGCAGTGGGGCCGTCATAGGATACATGATATACCTACACAGGTATGTTAGTTAAATCATGCCCATGGAAATTCATTGAACTGTCACATGACCTCTATATCAGCTCCACCAGTTATCAGATTTACGGTGTTCTTCTCAGAATTTTAACAAAAATGTCTGTGAAAATAAGAATTGTCTATTCATATGATTATTTATAGTCATTAGTTTAAGTGCTATAGATACAAAGAGGGTTCAGCTTATGCATTATTGAAATACAGCCACCTCTGGTGTGGAACATAGTAACTGTTTAACAGAGCAGAGCAACACATATTGAAATGAATGCAGCTACAGTGATTTATACGAACTGAAAATCTGCCAATTTAAAAAAAAAATTCTAGCTTCTAAGGAAAAGAAATGAGTAGAATAACATTATCTGATCTACTTCCTTTTTTGTCATCATAAAACTTTCTGATGCAATTTTATTGTGCTCTCTCTGTCTCTCTGTGCGTATATGTCAGCTGAGGATGTTCAAACTGCACTAGTCAGGAGTTAAAAATTTAACACAAAAGAGTTGAGGGTATATTCTTGCTTTTTTTTTAATTCAACTAATTTTCATTTGGAGGTTCTGAACAATGCACCTAAACAATAAAATCAAAAAACTGTAATGGATTTTTCAGTGACTGGCCAAATCTAAAGTCCAAAATTGTTTTAAATTGTTTGCTGTTGGCAAAAAAAGAGAAACTTCTGGCCTGAAATTTTATATGTCAAGTTTCACCTCAAGGTAATGAAAACAAGCCAAGCTGTAAAATCTTCAGAAAAAAAGGATTTATGGAACAGTTGACAAACCCTTTGCTACAGCTACGTGGCTGGGGGTGCTTTGAAACATTTCAGTGAAGCATTATTGATTAGGATATGACACACTTTAAGTAGTAAAACTAAGAACCTGCCCTGCTGTTTTCAATTAGCATGTCAGTCTCAAAGGCATGTCAGGCGGAGAGTGTTTTATTAGTGGCTGGTCACCTACTCTGCAGGAGCCAGTGCCACATGAACAGTCTGTGGTCGCATGTTTCACTTCTGACCCTCCTGCCAGACCATTACTATGTGCCTGTTCAGAGCTGAAGTGGCAGTGGTGTGCTGCTGTGTTTCCAAATCACTACCCACAAGTGATTATGCTGCTCACATGCACTGAAGAGGCTGGGTTTGGGGAAACTATTTGTTTTTCTGTATAATTAAGCATTTCCCATCCTCTTTATACTTTCTCTTAATTAGAAGAAATAGGTGTGCTCTGTGGTTTACTCACTTTAAATTTAAAAGTAAAGGAATCTGCCATCTTGAACAATGACATGAACCAATGATTGAACATCAAAAAATTCATAATGGTGTTGTATTTAAGTAGCCACACTGCTGTATCTAAAGACATGAGACAAAATCTTGGCCCCACTGAAGTCATTGGCGAAACTCCCATTGACTTCAGTGGGGCCAAGATTTCACTCCTGGTCCTGCAAACCATTAGCTGTGTGAGAAAGTTAATGGGTCTACTTGTATACATAAGGACTGTTCCTATGAGAAGGAGTTAGCAGGACTGGCCCAGATACTATGCATTTTAAACATTTAAAGGAAGGCAAATTTGTAGTGCTATAAAGGGATTGTAAAAGGAATTTGGCTTTGAACAACTTGCTTCTGTTTGGATTTGGATTAGTCTGCAATCTCTTCTACTGCTGTTAAAATATTTATCCCAGCCAGCTTCAGAAAATCTCTATCATTTAGAATATTAGTAAGTGAAAGACTCTGATGGCCCAAAGGTGCACTTAGTTATCTAGGGCTGATTTGGATTTATTCTTTGGTCTAGAAATCATGCTGGAAACAATGAGATGTTGCAAATTTCTCCTTTCTGTGATGTGCTACTTGCAGTGACATGCCTCCTTAACACATTACCTCCTTTCCACGATCCCTCCAGAAACATCAATTCTACATGCTTCCATCCCCTTTAACACATCCATTTCTCCAGTATCCTCTTAGGGTATATCAACATGAGGATTAAAAAAATCATGGTTGGCCTGAATCATCTGGGCTCAGGCACCAGGGCTAAGAAATTACAGTGGGCACAATTGGGCTCAGGCTGTAGCACTTGCTCTGGGACCCTGCAAGTGTTCTGCCTACACAGTTGCTCAAACAATTTTAGTTCCTCAAATGGTAGGAAGATTGTGAACAAAAGTGTAGACAGGCAAACAGCCTTGTATGAACAAGCATATCTTGAACCCAAGTTGCACCAGTGAACAGCAGTCTCAAGGTGTTAACAGACATTCACACTGAAATAAAAAAACATCTATACATTAAATATGGGAAGAATGCAATGGCATGTGCTGGTTGAACCAAGGCTGGGGTTACCAGATACCAAAGCCTGGAAAGGAGGAGAGGGAAGTACGAAGAGGAGGACATTGAAGGACGTGGGGAGAAAATGTAGTATTAATGTAATAGTCCTCTGTTTTTAGGGGGCCCTGGAATGCTTCCCACTAAAAATAGGGTGTTCTCAGGCATTCCAGCGTACTTTTAACCCCTGTAAGTAAAAAGCCAGACAAAATCATGTATTTTTAAAATGTCTACTGGACAGAGGATGTGAAGGTAAAAAGGATGACATGTCCTTTTCTTGCCTGAAATCTGGCAGCCCTAACCAAGGCTGACTTCTAGTGTATTTGAACTGTACATTTCACATTAATGACTTTCATCCCCAGAGATCCCAAAGCACTTCACACAGAGAGCTTCTCATTCATTCATCTTGCATAATCATTTACCCTGCGCAGCATACAACAAAATACATGTAACATGTTACCAGGTCAGAATGGCTTTCACACTTTGCAGTGGGTCAAATGACTACACAAGGTGCAAAGCCTGTAGAGAAACTGACCCTTTCTTTCTTCTCCACAGGCTAGGACAAGACATGAAAAAGAATGTATCCAACTGAAACAACAAGGATGCTGTAAAGAGCACACGTTGCTGTCCTTGTTTTTCTGCAAATTATGTTTTGGAATGCAGTCAGGGTTCTGGCACCCTTTCTCATGTTGACCAGTACCTTTTTCTGTGAGCAGCCCCACTGTTTAAAAAGGGAATAAGAGGAACAGAACTGGGGCTGTATGACTTACAGCTGTGGATTGGGATTGTCACAGTGAGAAAGCCATGGTTTTTATGAACAACAAGACTCCTCTACCTCCATCAAGTATTTGTTTCATCCTTGCTGTGTTTTCTTATTCCTCTTTTTTAGATGGGGGAGGGGGTTGGCTTGATGATATATGTGCTGGCTGACTATAAAGTTGAGCTGGTCTGTTTCCAAAGCACTGTATAATTTTGTTCCATAGCTGTATAGATTGCATGACAAGTCAACTGTGGGTTGAATGAAGTGCTGCCATCTCTTGGTTATTTTAAGCAGATACATTCACAAATTACAGCTACCTTGGATGAAAACATCTATGGCAGTTGGAGGTCTATTTGTGGCTTGGATGTATGCATACTAGTCTCAGGAGAGAGGATAGAAAACATCCACCTGTAAAATATAATACTGCATTATTTTTATTAATTTTGTAATTAAGATGTAGAAACTATGGAAGAGAAATTTGAACAGCTTGTATGAACAGTTTGTATATCTCCACCGTAAGGAAACAGAGGAGATGCTTTTTTATAGGTAATGGTAAGCAGTAAGAGTATGGATGCATGTAAGCACACTAAGCACACGTGCACAAGCACAAAATATCAAGGACTACTAGATTACCCCAAGGTAATAAGAAAATGAAGATCTGGCATTTCATAGTATCAAAGCCATTAGAAGATGCTATTAGTTTCAGTTGTTCAAATAAATTATTTCCAATTATTATTATTGTCATTATAAATCAATATTGTCATTTTGACCTCTAATTGAACCAAAACCAACCAGTACAGATACACTGATTCCTAACAGTAGTGCCCCTCCACCCAGCTCTGCCTGTCCTTAGGGCCTTTTGGAGCTGAAGCTTGAATTCCACAGCTTCCCCGAGACCTTCACCATCAGCAGGAGTCAAATACCAGCTCTCCCTCCATCCTCCACTGGATCTGAAAGGACTTTGGTGCAGTGACCACAGGTCATGGGTAGTGTCTCTAAAAGTCAACCTTCATGTTTGCCACCCAGCTTCCTCTGAAGCCTCTAGTGCCACACTTACTCTCATGCAATTCCATCAATGGAGCCAAAGAGACTTATTCCAAGGACATCAGTCCATGGTAGGATTGCTACAGTCTGGATATCATCAGTCCCCCTTCTCAATGCCTTCTAGTGAGGGACCTTGAAAGTCCATAAACTCCTTGGAGTTTTCCAGCAACCCACAAAAGTTGGGCCATTCTTCTGTGGTCCTGACACCACACCACCTGACTGCCTGGACTTCAGTCATTTATTGATTCTCTTCTGCCATTGTGTAAGACAGAAATGCATAAGGGATATCAGACCTCCTGCAGATCTAAAACTGCGGTTGTCGGAGACTTCCCCCAAAGGTATATTATTATTCCATATGTTTCAGTTACCTGTAACTGAGCATTTTATGCTAGCTGTGACCATCTGATACTGACCAAAGTCACAGGATTCTGGATAAAGTGTGCTATTGCTCTGATCTGGTATGATGGATTACTTCAGTCAATGTAAAGTTTATCTTGCCCTTTTTCAGTTAGGGATCAGTGTTGTGGTTACATATATCTCTGAACATCAGCTACTGACTCAGGATAGTTCCTGAGTATAGACAAGGCCTGTGTAGACATCTCCATCCCATCATTCGCTGGTTCTTAACATAGTGCTTGCCCCTGCAATCAGAAATTCACAGGTGCTAGTTTGCCTCTCAAACCTAAACTATTCGTATCACTAGATCCAGATTATACCAATTGTCTGGTTCTTTGAAAAGTTTAACAGGCTCCCAGTTTCTTAGTTTATTGTAGAAACCAGGGCACAAGTGCCTGCCATGAGGGTGCCAAGAGGGATCCATGCTCGTCCCACATGAAGCTATTACTTATTTCTCCTTGTATTCACCAACAAAGAGTCCCTATACTGGCGCTACCTTCATAGCTGGCACACAAACCACATGACTGGTTTCATTCCTATACACCCTTTTTCACTTCTGAATCAAGATAAGAAATATAAGAAGGAAAATATTACCCCAAACATAGCACCTCATTTCAGTTTCCCAATTATCATATTGTTTTTACTCCTCTTCCTCCCATTTTCAATGTTTTATCACTTCTTTTTTGTTTGTTTTGTTTCTCCCCCCCACCCAATCTAGTCTGTGAAGTCTCCAGGTAAGCACTTAGTCTGTCCAATTCTTGGGACAACTCAAAGATCTGACAAAAATCTGTTGCTTAAGGAAGAAGATCTAATAGGATTGAAGGGGTAATTGGAAGCAAGTTGGGTCCATCTCTTAAGATATCAATTTTTTTAAGTCAGTGATCTTCACTGTTTTTCAAGAGGGGGCAAAAAACCTTCAATGTGAGAGTCAGATCAACTACTAAATTAGCACATTGCTTGCTATTCCTTAATATGTTACAGAGTGACTCATGTGACTAAAAAAGACTGCTTGTACAATAAAATGATACCCTTTTTATAAAAAAAATAACAGGAAAATATCTGAAATTAAAAAGGCACCTATGAAAATAAACTTTTTAGGAGACGAATAATGCAAAACTTACTTTAAAAACTGGATGAGCGAAAGTGTGCATATTGCTCCTTAACTCCACCTACAGCACTGTGACACCACCCACCTCTCTTGTTTGAGGCAGCCCAACACCAAGCACTGTGACATCTTCATCTTCTCCTGTGCATCTTTGCACTGTGTCTGCCTCCTGTCATAGCCTCCAGCAGTGCCTCATCCATTCCAGGGCCACTGCCTTGAGGCAAGCACTGCTGTGTGTCATGACACACAAAGCAAAAGGGGAGGAGTGAGGGCACCTGACCCAGCCAGGCCAGCACTGCTGGTACCCCGAGTGGTCCACAGCCCCTGACTGAGAGCTGTTGGCCATTTTTGCAACCTCGTTTTTTTTTAAATAAAGTATTAGTCAGGGAACTACATGTAGGGTTGATGGGAGCCCCACTAGCTCACGAGCCTTGCAGTGAAGAATCCTGTCTTGTGTTCCTTCTTGTACAACAAGAAAGGAGTCCTATAGCACTTTAAGACTAACAAATGTATTTATCTCATGAGCTTTTGTCATCCACTTTGAAGATGGGAGAACTTACAGAATGGGAGGAATAATAATAATAATAATTAATAATTAATAATTTTTCCTCCCACTCTGTAAGTTCCCCCATCTTCAAAGTGTCTGACAAAGTGGGGTTTTCTCCCACAAAAGCTCATGTGATAAATACATTTGTTAGTATTTAAGCACCATGGGACTTCTGGCTTGTTTTACTGAACTAGACTAACATGGCTGCTCCTTTGGAACTTTCTTGTTCAATTTCTTGTGCAGTATCGGTAGTGATAGTGCTGATGTTGAATGAAAACATTCTGAGATCATTGTCCATTCCCAGCAAAGCAGAAGATCACTAACCTCAAGATCAGCCATCTGCTAAGTTCAATATATCTGTTAGGAAGGACTTCCCCAAAGATGGTCCACTCCCCCCCCCAATATAAAGCATATATGTGTTAACTGTACATGAGAAGTGTATTTTCTCTAATCATAGAATGCCAAAATACTTTGGACATGCCTGAGGCATCCTTCATAGACTGGATGAAACAGAAGTTCCAAACAAACAAAGCTTTCTGTTCCTTTGTGGCACTGATTGTGAAAGCTTTGTGGAAACCTCTGGCTGGCAGTTTCCTGAACAGGCAGTGGAGTCAACGACATTTGAATGTGGGTGGTAGTATGTGGGAGAACAGAGATATTCTGTACAGCTGTACTTATCTTTATGACTATCCATCTACCAATGCAGTGACAGCATATAAAAGTGACAGTGTATGATTTCACAGGTTTTAATCTATGTTATTATCAGGTTTGTTTTCTGTCTAGTTCCTCAGAGTAATAGGGGTGGGAGAAATAAACATTAATGCTCCTCACTGATTCATGACTAATCACTTTCAAAATATGTAATCTTTTCTAAACCAATGGCTTTTTATTCTGTTATCTTTTCCTTAAGATATCAAAAGCTGCTATGTCATATATCTCTAAATGGAATCATGTCCTTCAAAAATAATACATGGGTACAGGATTTCAGTGAACAGTGATGCAGATACAGCCTTCTACATCTTTCTATTTGAATTTACGTTTATTTATGAAATATACAACTGCATCTAATCCAACTGACAGTAAATAAACAAAGTCCATTTAATTGGTAGAGGGGATGGAGGTCACTGTATCCTGACTGCATATATTTTACAAGAACTCTATGCTTTATAACAAAGAACATACTTAGTATTGATAGGAAATGTGAAATGTTTGGTGAAAATAGTTGCTGAGTTTTGATGGAATCCATTGAGGAACCTAAAACATACACGAACAAACAGGTGATTTGTTTAGCTTGAAGCCCTCAATGTCACACAGAGCCCATCAGCTATCTTTGCAGAGTTAAGCAAATTGGCAGCAAACCAAGAAAATTTTGTTAAAACATTCATGGATTTACTGCATGGAAAACATGACAGTATTAGAGGTGATCTGGGCCAAATTCAGCTCTGCCATAAACAGGCTCAATTTTGCTGGCATCACAGATCTATGCCTTCTTAAACTCTGGCCTTCTCTTTATCCTGTGACTTCTGCTGAAAATAAATTAAATACCCAAATAGCTTAGCGAATAAGATGGATAAAAAAGTGAATGTCTCAGAGAAGACAATAAGAATAAAATTATTAATAAACGATAATCATTGCAAACTTATGAAACAAATGAAGATAACCAAGACTTTTCAGAGGCAGCAATTAAAAGCACTATGACATTAAAAGTGCTATTACAGAATCAAAATGAGGAGAAAAACATCCATACAGTTGGAGAGTGGGAGGAGAGGACATGCACCTGGTGTATTTCATCCATAAAAGAGGCCTGGAGCTGCTTTGTTATGTAAAGGAAGATCTTTTGGCTGAAAAATGCAGAGACATCTATACCTTAACCAACTATGACTTCATTTTTAGTATTGTACTATTGCTACTGACAATTTATCAGTGCATTTTAACTCATTGCTATTCATAGGGATGGAATCAGAAAGGCTAAGGCACAAAATCAGTTACACTTAGCAAGGGACATGGAGAGCAATAAAAAGAGGTTCTTGAAATATATTAGGAGCAGAAGACAGAGGAATGACAGTGTATGTCATATATGTAGAGGAGAAGGAGATCTAATAATTGATGATATCAAGAAAGCTGACATCTTTAATATCTATTTTGCTTCCGTCACAAATAAAAAGGTTAATGGATCTCACTGACAGCTCTCCTGATCCCCACCAGGCCTGCCCACCTGGCCCCAGCCAGCACGTCCACAATGCCCAACTGCCCAGATTCTGCCAGCCATTCCCCCCAGCCCTGGCAAGCCCCAAATCACCCCCCCCCCGTCCACGTCTTCCCCCAACTCCAGCAAGCCCCAGTGGGGTATATACTCACCTTTGCTACTGCCTGGTCTAAGGCAGTGCCAATTTTAAATTTCCATCTCCTGTTCTCCTGCCCTGGACTACATGTCTGACAGTGTTGCAGGGTGGGAGATTTAAAAAGGACCCATCCATGTGGCCCCAGCTGAGCTCCTGTGCCATGCTAAGTGCAGCAGCTGATGGCTCAGGATACTTCTCCAGACATTTGGGGCATGGTCCCTGTGGATTTATGGGCACTGATCTCACTGGGTGAAGTCCCAGAAGACTGGAAAAGGGCAAACATAGTACCTGTTGTTAAAAAGGAAGGAAGAGGTCCTGGAGAATCATGGATGCTATCTGCCTAACATTAATACCTGGAAAAATAAAAGAAGAAATGATTAAATAATCAATTTGTACATACCTAGAGGATAATGGGAGTAATAACCATGAATTTGTCAAGAACAAATCATGTCAGATCAACCTATTTTCCTTCTTTCACAGGATTACACATGCATTAGATGTGTGGAAGCTGTAGCTTTAGTATTTTGATTTTCTGTACTGCTTTTGACACAGTCACACATGCCATTCTTCTGAGCAAATTAGAAGAACATGGTCTAGATGAAATTACTATAAGGTGGGTAAGCAACTCATTGAAAGTCTGTAGTTAAAGAGTAAACTTCCCAGTCAACCCGGGAAGGTGTATCTACTGGGGCTCTACAGATGTCTGTATTGGGTGTGGTGCTATGCAATGTTGTCATTAATGATTTGGACCGTGAGATGCTGAGTATGCTTATATAATCTGTGAAAGAGAGCAAAGACTTTTGAGGACAGGATTGAATTAAAAATAGCTTTGACAAATCAGAGAATTCAGCAAAATGAAATTCAATAAAGACAAGTGCAAAGTACTAAACTTAGGAAGGAAAAATAAAATGCACAACTACAAAATGGAAAATAACTGGCTAGGCAGTAGCACTACTTTAAAGGATCTGGGTGTTTTAATGGATCATAAATTGAATCTGAGACAGCAATATGGTGTAGGTGTGAAACAGAGTAATATAATTCTATGTGTATTAACATGGTGGTGTTAATGGAAGACAGGGGAGGTAATTTTCAGGTGTCAGATGTAAGACATGGGCGTTAATTGTCCCACTCTACTTAGCACTGGGGAGATGTCAGCTGGAGATTGAGTCCAGGCCTGGGCACCGCACTTTAGCAGAGATGAGAATGAACTGAAGAGTCCACAGGAGAGGAACAAATATAAAAAAATTTAGAAAACCTGATCCATGAGGAAGTAATTTACTTAATTTGCAATGAGGTTAGTTTAGGTTAGATATTAGGAAAAATCTAATACACTGTTTTTCAGCCATAAATTGAAACTATACAGATAGTTAAGCACTGAAATCAGTTTCCAAGGGAGGTTGTGGAATCCCTATTGTTAGATCCAAGTTTGCATCATAACTCTGAACTCTAGGTTTCTTAGACTGTGTCTACACTAGGGGCTTCAGTCCACTTAAGCAGGCTGCTATGAAGAGGCAGGAGGGGGAAAGGTGACAAGATTAGCCTGCCTGCCTCAGTGCTTGGCAAGGGTAAAAACTTCTCTGCTGTGACCATGGGACCCAGTCAGCAAATGAGGATGCTGCTCCTAGTGGAGCAGAGCCCTGCAGCCCTGGCAGAGAAGTTTGTGCCATAGCCAGGCACTGCGGTGGGTGGAGCTAATTTCCATGTAGGTGAGCCCTGACCCATCCAGGCTCACCCAGTGGCCACATGGCCACTTCAAGGCTTAAGTGTCCAACTGCCCTTAAGGAAATGGGGGGGGGGGATAATGGATCCACATAATGCCAGATCCTCTGACTTAGGCACCTTTCCCGCACATGCCCTCACAAAGCCAGACCCCTCCCCATGCAGAAGGTGATAGCCCTGATTTTGCTTCCAGGCACTCTTCTGTACACATGAGGAACGAATAGAATATGTTCTTTCATTAGTGCTTGATTCACTATTTCTGCAGTGCCCTTTCAATGGAAGGATTATCCCTATACCTGTCAGATGATTGTACATTTTTCCTAGGCGTAGCAGTGTGGACTGCTTATCTGTCAGTAAGAAACTTAACTGAAACCACCCACTCATAGGCCATCAACCAACTGTCAGAGGGCTCTGGCTATCTGTTGTCCTGGATTTTTAGCAGCCCTCTTCACTTTACTTGGTGTTATCTGTCATAGGACAAATCAAGAGAAGATGAGCGTTAGTTATGACTTCACAAAAAATATTAAAATTCTGCTACAGACAATCCTTTAAATCATTGGGTTGGAGGAAATTATGTAGATTTTAAAATTTATTTAGAGAGTGAAAATTCTTTTTCTACCAAGTGTAACAACTGCATTCATTCAATACCATACAACCAAACACTTATTTTAGCTTGGCATTTTTTAACATTGTGTTGTTATTCTTTTGCTAAACAGATACTCGGAACCCAAATGTCCTTTGTGAGGGAACATTATCTAAGCAAAAGAGAGTTTGTACGTACTGAGAATTCATAAAACATTTTCTCTTTACCTTTAATGACGTGTTATAAAATCCTTGAATGATTCAGTGAGGAAAATATGAAGATAAGGCAACTTATTTTACAAGCTAGGGGATAATAAACTTTGTAGTACATGGAATCCACAGTACTTTTGAGAGTGCTCACTCAAGCTGTGATAGTTAAAAACTGCCTCTAAGTGTTCCACTACATAAATCCTGTTTTATTGTTGTATAGCTCTGCCAAAATGGCCACTCTGAATTGCTAGAATTTAGTATAAAAAGATCTTGGTGTAGCAGTGCTCATTAAAACTCAGTTTGCATCACCATAGGTTGGTTGGTTTATAAGTAGCAAGATAGAGAAGTGGTTTGTAGATGTACAAACCTTTGGGTACATCTAGCTCCAAAATGGCTTTCAGTTAAAATATAAATTTATGAATATATGTAAATGTGCGTTTTGGGGGACAGGAAAGTCACTGAAACACTGGGTTCTTAACAGGAAACTATGCATTCACAATGATTTTTCCTTGGGATTTTTAGGATATTGAACTTATCCATGCTCAAAATACAATAAGTCATTACTTTTTAAAAACCCACATGCACTCACTGAGGCACATTATTATTATAGCAGTTGTTCTCTACAGTCCATCTCGTCAATGATCTATCATGTAATGTAATTTAATGGCTGGATCCTAATCACATTTAAATTACTAGAAAGACTCTTATTGACTTCAGTCCTTGACATTAAGTATTAAGGGCAAAGGCACGGATAAAATAGACCACCACAGTTCAGTGGATGTAAATACTGAAGGAACTGCAATTGAAATTAGTATGGCATCCCACATCTGTACCTACTAGAGTTATCTTCTGCTAAATTCAATTAAAAAAACACAATTAGTATTGATATGGAATTAAAAAGTAAATGTTCACATATGGTGCTATATTCACCAGAGGTGATATTCCCCCCTATAAGTTTTATGTACTATTAAAATCCCACTTCCATCTTATTTTGAGGTTTAAGTAAGATGTAACTGCTGGATAGGCTGTGTGCTGGCACATTTCCTGGGGTGTATTTTCCCCATGATTTACGCAGTAGTTGCTGTATATTTGTATTCAGATGGCTAAATGCCGTCATAGGACTGAAATTACAAAGAACTATCGTATTTGATCACAAGCACAACAATCTGGAGGGCTGTCACATATTTAAGTTTAGCATTGAACTCTGTGTGAAAACCAATACTGGAATTCTTTGTGTGGAAAAAAAAAACCCCTGGTAACAGAAACAAAAAGGCTTTATCTTGAAAGATATCCAAGTCATGTGCCAACGGTAAAGAATCACAAAAAGCCTGCAAATTCTTCTATCACTGAACATTAAAATGAAGAAAACAATACTATCTGAAGTGATACTCTGTTTCTCTCTGTTTCACAGTCAAGTCTCTGCCTTGAACTGTTCACCAGCCTTCTTGATTGTGTCTTCCTACACATTTAAGAAGAGTACATATAGCCTCCCTATTCTCTGTTCAATATTTTCTTAGTCATGATGGTTAACTTTTATCCATTCCTTTATTTTTAAACACAAGTGTCACTTTCATATGGGCCAGTTCCATGTACACATATTTTGTCAGTTACAGTGCACCTGGCTGGACCTGAAGCCTTTTGACATAGGCTGTTTCTCCAGTCTGCTTACAACAGGTGTAAATAAAACTCACTATGAACCTGAGTCATTCTTTGCATGGTGAAGCAATGATATATCATTTAATGTGGATTTGCTGAAGCACTGACATTACAAAGAAATGCTGTGCAGGTGTGGGGCACCTGTGTCCATGTCAACTATTGTTAACTAAGTGTAGAAGACATTCAAGGTTTCTCATTTGTTATGAGGTATGTTATCTTTGTCTGTATTGTACAATTTTTTTTCTGAAAGTATCTACTGTACCAAAAACTCTCCCACATCCAGAATCTGCACAAGACCAGAAGTTGTCCATTATTCCAACAATCTAATACAGAATAACTAGAAGCAACAAAATGCTCCAAAGTGCCTCCAGCTGATAAAAAATTACTTTCCTAAAGACAAGGGAGCAGTAGCAGAGCTGGCATAGTGTGGATAGTACCACTTAATGGCTATTTTGTCCAAGAAAGATACAATGCCTCTAATTATGCAGTTTCATCCTGGGGGGAAGCTGCTGGATTAGCTAATAATTAATGTTTGGATCATATCACACTACTGGGCAGGGTGGGTGATGAATCCTTACCGGTTTGGAAGCCGTTTCAGCAAAGATCAGCTCCAACTTATGTTGAAATTTAGTCTTTGTGCTTCCAAAGAAGCTCTGCTATTACTTGAGATAATCTTATCATTGTTCTACAAACAAAAAGCAAGTGCAGCCAATTCGAAGAACAAAATAGCCTATCATGCGATTTGAAGAAAGAATAGAGGCTTTTTCTCTTATTCTTCTATCATTTACTGTTGTTAATTATGAATGACATTGACTATAAAAGGAAAGCCAGTAACATAACTTACAGGCAAAACTTGATTATTCTAATTCCTCTGGGCATTTTAGCATCTTGTTGTACCTCACTAACCATTTTGCTTTTTAAGTGATCTCACTAAGATACCAACAATCAATGCAGATGCCTGCAGTGAATGTTCACTCAAGTTTAATCATTACAGATTAAAGAACAGTCAGTTGATGCATTGTATTTGTTAAGATTACAACATGCACACATTGGGTGTGTTCACACAGCAATCTTATTTTGAAACAACAGAGGTTGTTTCGATATAAGAAATGCCATGTTCACCCGATGTACTGTTGTTTCAAAACAACGGGTTCTGTTGTTTTGAAACAGCTTAAACCCCATTTGGTGATGAAGCAACGTTGTTTCAAAACCATTGTTTTGAAACAATACTGTCAGAACATGTTATTTCGAAACGACAGTGACTCATTTCGAAATAACTGTTGTCTGAACCTGCTATTTCGCTTTGAGCTTTTTTCCTTAATGCGAATTAACATTTTCTTAATTTGACTTAACTTATTTTGAAATAACGCCTTATTTTGACACAAGTTGTTTCGAAACAACTTGTATCGAAATAACCCCCTGTGTGTGAACGTAGCCATTGTGTTTTCAAAGGAGATTTGGCTATAAGCTTCATTGTTCTGAGGGAAGAAAACAAGGAGTCTTGTGGCACTTAAAGACTAACAGATTTATTTATTGCATGAGCGTTTGTGGGAGAAAATCCCACTTCCTCAGATGCTTTGAAAAGGGGGAATTTACAGAATGGGATGAAAATAAATGCAGGGGAGTGTAAGACATGGGATCAGTGATGATACTGATCCCATGTCTTACACTTCCCTGCATTTATTTTCATCCCCTCTTCAAAGCGTCTGAGGAAGTGGGATTTTCTCCCATGAAAGCTCATGCGATAAACAGATCTGTTAGGCTATGTCTACACACAAAGCTTTATTCTGAAATAAGTCATTCCGAAATGACTTATTTCAAAATAAAACCTTTCTTTCGAAACAACATGATTTGAAATTCCCTCCAGGGTGCTTAGCACCCTGGGAGGAAGAGCCACCCCCCTCAGCACCCTGGCCAGGGTGCTGAGGGGAGACAAGCCACAGGGCATGGGGGGCTGCGCCCAAGACTAGTGGGGAGCCCTGCAGAGGGGTGCTGATACCCTGCTTTCCCTGCCGCTGGGGCTGCTCAGAAGCCCTGCGGCAGGGTGCATGGGCGCCCCGCTCTCCCCTTTGCCGGTGCTGCTCCCAAACCCCACAGTGGGGTCCAGGGGCGCCCGGCTCTCCCTGCCGCCAGGACTGGTGGCAAACCCCGCGGTAGGGTGCCAGGGCCCCGGCTTTTCCCTGCCGCCGGGGCTGCAACCACGGGGAGCCGGTCCTGACCCGGCTCCCCAGCACCCCAGGGACTGAG